>SJYA01002918.1:487855-563188 GCA_006410615.1 Neotragus moschatus
CTTTCACTTTCATCAAGAGGCTCTTTAGTTCCTCTTCACTTTCTGCCATAAGGGTGGTGTCATCTGCATATATGAGGTTATTGATATTTCTCCCAGCAATCTTGATTTCAGCTTGTGTTTCTTCCAGCCCAGCGTTTGTCATGATGTACTCTGCATATAAGTTAAACAAGCAGGGTGACAATATACATCTTTGACGTACTCCTTTTCCTATTTGGAACCAGTCTGTTGTTCCATATCCAGTTCTAACTGTTGCTTCCAGACCTGCATATAAGTTTCTCAAGAGGCAGCTCAGGTGGTCTGGTATTCCCATCTCTTGAATAATTTTCCACAGTTTATTGTGATTCACACAGTCAAAGGCTTTGGCATAGTCAATAAAGCAGAAATAGATGTTGTTCTGGTATTCTTTTGCTTTTTCGATGATCCAGCAGATGGCAATTTGATCTCTGGTTCCTCTGCCAGAGAGGAAAATCCCCTGGGCATCTTGTTAAAATGCAGATTCTGACTGAGCAGCTCAGGGGGTTGGGGGTGGTGGGGCAAGGTCCTATATTTAACAAGCTCCTGGTGAGGCCTGTGCTGCAGGTCCCGGGACCACAGCTTGAGTGGCAAGGGTATAACATGTCTGCTATGCTAAAGCCTTCCTGTAAACAGCACTGCCCATGGCACTTCCTCATGCTCTTGTCTTGCAGTTATACCTGTGACACAGCTTTCTGACCCAGGGACCAGCCCTGACCCCAGAACAACCACCTATAGGCTGGCCAGTCATCTGTGGGATAGTTTAGCACAAAATCACTATCCAAAAGGTATGAATGTCCAAAAGGGAGAGCATTTATTTAATCCACCCACATGCTTCCTCTGTCTTGGGTGGTTTGAATGTGATGCCCAGATGCACACGGGTGCAGGGAGGACACATCTGCAGGGAACAGAGAGCAAGACAGCAGCAGAAGTCAGCAGGAGAGGCAGGAACTGGGATTCCAGAGAAAGGGGCTGAAGTCGAGGGGACAGGATGACGGGACTGCTAGAGGCTGTGCTGTATGGTGAGGACTCTTCATCCTCCCAGAAGCCTGGCCACAGGTGTGTGGTATTCTGGAGTTTCCCGTAAGCTTTGATTAAAGCCCATGAAGGCACACGCCTTGAACATTTCTCTGTCCCTTGTGACCCTAGAAGTGATCCTGCCCTTTACTTCATCTAGGTTGTTACTGGAGTAAACAGCCCTGAGGCACTTTAGTTAGCATCACCTAAGCCCATGTTTCTCACACAAACAGAAGGGTACCACTCTTCAGATCATCTCACGGGAGCCAGATGACCACTTCTGCCAAAAAGCCATGGCAAGGGCTTCCCTGGCGGTCCAGTGGTTAAGCATCTGACTGCGGTGTGGGGGAACATCCTGGTAAGATCTGGTAAGATTTTACATGCCACAGGGCAACCAAGCCTGTGACCCACAACAACTGACTCCATACACCCTAGAACCTACACTCGACACCAAAAGAAGCCACTGCAATGAGATGCCTGCACATTGAAACTAGACAGTAACTTCCACTTGCTGCAACTGGAGAAAATCTGTACAGCAATGAGGACCTAGTGCCACCAAAAAAATAAAAATAAAGAAAATAGACTGATGCTTGAGGGCAGCAACAAGTTTCATGGTCTCAAAGCCAGCCCTGTCTTGTTCAACACACTTCTGGGCAGATAGAATGAACACAGAGGGCATGCTGATGCAACGTGTAGGTGACCCAAGGCTGAACAGGATAATGGGTTGCACAGTGGATTGAGTCACTTGACCTCAAATGTCCTCACTGAGTGACAATCAAAATCTAAATGATCAGGACTGGCTAGAACAGGCCAAAACTAACAACACAAGGCAAGCAGAGCATAGTAAGATTCTTTTCAGGTTGATAGAGGCAACTGACAGCCAGGTGCTTCTCCAACTGCAGTGAGGACGGGACACACCTGGGGTTCTCTCTAAAAGGCAGGTTCTGACTCAGCAGGTTTGCAGTTGGGGCTTGAAAGCCCGCTTTTCTGACAAGTTTCTAGGTGAAGAGGGTTGCTATGTGAAGAGGCTACTCTCTGAGTGCTAAGTCATTTCAATCGTGTCCGACTCTTTGTGACCCCATGGACTGTAGCCCACCAGGCTCCTCTGTCCATGGAATTCTCCAAGTAAGAATACTGGAGCAGGGATGCCCTTCTTCCCGACCTGGGGATGAATAGCGAGGCTGAAAAAGCCCTGAGCGATTTGTTAACCATATGCTCACATGACCACCATTAGATTTCACATGAATGAATAGCCCGACTATCCTCTGATGCCCCAGTCCCTTCTGCTGTATTGCATTTAGGACAGAAAACCACGTTTTAATGTGACCTTTAGTGGAGTAGAACAAATAAAATTCTGAGACATCTAGAATCTACGTGGTGAGAATGGGAAGAACTGGGACACTTCAGCCGACAGAAGGGAACACCATGTGCAGGATATGATATAGTCGTTATCGCTAGATATTTAAAATGCTGTGAAGAGCTCCAGAGCATTAGAAAAACAGACCGAAACACGACACAACCACCAGGCTCCTCTCTCCATGGGATTCTCTAGGCAAGAATACGGGAGTGGGTTGCCATGCCCTCCTCCAGGGGATCTTCCCCACCCAGGGGCTGAATCTGAGTCTCTTATGTCTCCTGCCTTGACCGGCTGGTTCTTTACCACTAGCTCCACCTGGGAAAGCCCATATTACATATATAGTTATTAGCAATGAACTGCTATGGTAGTTACATCATGTTAGTGATTTACACATTAGATGTTTCTCAGTTGTGTGTAGTCTAAAATGGATGTTCTTGGGACTTCCTTGGTGGTCCAGTGGTTAAGACTCTGAGCTCCCAATACAGGAGGCAGGGGTTCAATCCCTGGTCAGGGAACTAAGGTCCAATATTCCACATGGTGCAGCCAAGTAAATAAATAAATAAAATAGGTATCTTTGATTNCATTAGATGTTTCTCAGTTGTGTGTAGTCTAAAATGGATGTTCTTGGGACTTCCTTGGTGGTCCAGTGGTTAAGACTCTGAGCTCCCAATACAGGAGGCAGGGGTTCAATCCCTGGTCAGGGAACTAAGGTCCAATATTCCACATGGTGCAGCCAAGTAAATAAATAAATAAAATAGGTATCTTTGATTAGCAATTAGCTTTGCTCCAATTGGCAAACTCAGTGACCTCTGGTCCTTCCATGTGGTAGCTCTGCCAACGTCATGAACCTTGCAGGGTCTTGATAGAAAAAGAGCAAGCAGGTCACACACAGCAGGTTGTCAGGAGCCAGCTCTCACAGGTGACACATCACTTCTGCCTGCACGTGACTGGCCAGACCTCAAAAACAAGGTCACATTTGCTGACAGGGAGACTCAGAAACGTGGTTCTCTGCTTTCTCTCCTAAGGCTGCTCTGAGGGTGATGCTTTAGACAGCGCAGAGAGAATGCTGAGTTGGGTTTAGTCCCTGTTACAGTCATTGCTCAACAAACTGCTGTGATCACTTAACTTTGGAGAACAAATGTAATTCCCAGATATTAAATTACACGGAGACAGATTTCAGATCAAACCCAGACAAAACAAAGAAATAATAGTTCAATCATGGATTCTGTGATGACAGTAAGGTTCCCATCACTGGAGCTATTCAAGTAGAGGACCTTGGCTTCAGGGAGGCCAAACGGAGTTTCTTTATTCGTTGAATATCGGACCAACTAATCTTTGAATAGCCTCAGAAATATCAAGAACCTTGGGCTGCAAATAAGTGGTTTGATTCTAAGTGGATTTGCACACAAATGTGGTAGATGGGACCACATCAGCATCCTTGTTTTATGGACTCTCATCTTTGTAACCTAGCCTGCACCTTAGCAATGGATGTCATTAGTAGCCTTGAAACAAATGAAACCAGATAAGAGGATGCAACACCCTACCCTTTTGCTTGACTTGATATCTTCTTCTCCTTATCTCATGCCTGCGTCTGCATCTATTAAAAAGATGGATTAAAATTTCATCCTTGGAACCTGAGATTTGAATCCTCCCTTGAGCTAACTGCAGACTATGCCATGCAAACATGTTTGAGAATCTGCTAGATGACTGATCCTACATTAACATTTCGGGCAGATCCTGCTGGTTTCTGACCTTCACAGATTACACTTGATAGATTTTTCTGTGGGGTTCTACCTAGAATATATGTAGACTTCTTCTAAGGGCCTTTCCCCCAAACCCCTAGCAACTGTTTTGCCTAGTTATTCAGTAAATCCATAAGAAATAGACAGAAGCTGGCCTTTGAAAGCTGCAGTACGCAAAGCACATTCTTTAACAAGTTAAACAAGGCATGCCTGTAATCTCTTGAAGTTCTTGCAGAGGGGGCCCGAGTTCACATTTATAAAAAAAAAAAAATGTCTAATACTTGACACCTGTTAGAATCTGCACTTCCACATGAAATAAATATGATTTGCTCACAGTGTGGAGAATTTACATAAGAACAGTCAACATGTACATAACATGCAAAACCTCAAAAGGCTTCAGAAGACAGTCACTTGAAGATACTTCTGTAAACAGCAGGATGGCAGTCTACACCACATCAAAGACATGTTGCCCAGAACAGAGTCACCTACTAGAAACTTCTAAGCCTAAAGAGGAGAGACACGGGGAGAAGGGGAAGACAAGGGTCTTGACAGACCACCAGACTCTAAGTCACTTGTTCCAGGAGACACAAAATCAACCAACCTCTTTTCATTTTACCAACATGACATTTTTTCATTACTCTTCAAGTCAGAGGCAGAAAATAAAGTATTAGGAATATAAATCATATACAGTATTCATCCTACACCCTGTAGTAGGGTGAATAGTGTCTCCCCTCCCAAATTCATGTCCGCTTGGAACCTCGGAATGGGACCTGATCTAGAAATAGAGTTTTTGTCTACTGTGGAGCATATGTTACATGGCAGCCTGGATGGGAGGAGTTTGGGGGAGAATGGATACATGTGTATGTATGGCCGAGTTCCTTTGCTGTTCACCTGAAACTATCACATTGTTAGTTGGCTATACCCCAATACAAAATAAAAAAGTTAGAAAATAAATAAAAATTAAAACAAAACAAAACAAAAATAGGGTCTTTGCAGATGTTAGCTGAAGGTCAAGATGGAATCAGACCGGACTACAGTGGGCTCTGAATTCCATGCCTGGTGTCCTTATAAGAAGAGGCGAGGACACAGAGACCTGTAAAGAGGGAAGCAGACTCTGGAGTTCTGCTGCCATAGCCAAGACCAGCAGAAACTCCCGGAGGTTAGAAGGGCAAAGGTTCTCCAAGAGCCTCTGGAGGGAGTGTGGGACTGCCGTGGGAACTTGATTTCAGACTTCTGGCCCCCAGAACTGTGAGAGAATTTCACTGTTTTTAGGCACTCAGTTGTGGCAATTTGTTATGGCAGCCGTGGGAACCTCATCCAGCTCAGGAGAGATCAGGAAGGGCACTTGAATGGTTCTTTGGTCGGGGGCTGTCCAGTACCACGCGCAACTTACACTTCTTGATAACGGCAGAGGACACGGAGAAGACAGAAGCACCATTTACTCAACTGTTCTCCTTGGCATTAACAGCAACCACTGTCTACTCTGACAGGAATTAACACTTCCAGGAAGCATCCTGTGAGATACTCGTATGTCCATGTGAAAGTTAAAAAGTCCCTTGGAGACCACCTGGCACAACTTCACACCTCTATTTGGGGATATTAAAACCTAAGACAGGCTTCCCAGGTGGTGTAGTGGTAAAGAATCTGTCTGCCAAGGCAGGAGAGGCAAGGGTTATGGGTTTGATCCCTAGGTCAGAAAGATCCCCTGGAGAAGGAAACGGGAACCCACTCCAGTATTCTTGCCTGGAGAATTCCGTGGACAGAGGAGCCTGGCGGGCTACAGTCCATGGGGTCGCAGAGAGTCAGACATGACTGAACATGCATGCACACGCATAAACCTAAGTCAGGAGATTTCAAGAAATCAACCAGCAAATCTTTACCTTCCTCTCTTCTTCAGGTAAAGCCTCCATAAAATTACAAACCATAAGGTTATGAGTTCTACAGTCTAAATCTCATAGGTAACATTTCTGCACTAGCTTTGATTCTGCTCAGCAGTTTATATATAGAATTTTGGCAATTCTTCTACATTACTTTCTCACATAGAGGCCCAATACAATGACACCTCTCTTCAGGGAATATATGCTACTTCACACTATTAGTGTGTTTATGTGTCTTGAGTCTGTATCTCTGACTAGAGAACCCCTCGAGGACATGGACTGTCTTATGCATCTCTGTTCCCATGCTTAGTCCCTCAGTCGTGTCCAACTCTTTGCAACCCCAAGGACTCTAGCCTGCCAGCCTCCACTGTCCAAGAGGATTCTCCAGGCAAGAATACTGAAGTAGGTTGCCATGCCTTCTCCAGGGGATCTTCCCAATCCCTGGATTAAACCCAGGTCTCCCACATTGCAGGCAAACTCTTAACTGTCTGGGCCACCAGGAAAGCCCTTGTTCCCCATAGTGCAGAATATTTTTACAAGTTTGCCAAATGAATATTTTGGGATCAAGCATTCCTTCGGGGATCACTCCCAGGAACCCAAATTTAGATCATCCCTATTAAGATCTACTTATTATCTTTAAATGAAGAATGTCAATCTTAACAAAAAAGGAGGTTGGAGTGACCCTCAATTCAGGTTAACTTGCAATCCTAGTGTTCATGGTGGGAGGGTCCTGCCAGTGAAACTTTGTAACTGGTACACTCAGTTCTTAGCTTAAGTGATTTTTCCCCTTTCCTTCGCCCTACCTCCTACCAGAGGAAACCTCTACTCCCCTTGTTGATTTTTTTCATGATGCCTGTTTGGTAGAGGAACATTGTTGAGACACTCAGATATGACTGGATTCTTCTAGTGAGAAAAGAAAATTTACTAAACAGTAAGAAAATCTGAGACTAAAATCCCTCAAGGAAAATTTCAGTGTAGTTTTCCCAAAGATTTGCAGCAAGATTTTTCTAGGATTCCTGGCCTGGGACACAGTATAAACTGAATAATGAGATTGTGAAAATGGCAATGGATAGATCAGTATGCTCCCATACATAAATAAACGAGGACTCCACAACTACATGCTTATGTGTATACAGACAATGTCTGGTGAGGGAGAGATGAAACTGGAAAAAGTGGATGAACCGAGGGAAGGGAGCACAGGACCTCTGCAGTCTGTTAGTAGAATTACTTTGACATGCTCTGATATATGGTTTGATTGTTCACAATATTTATAATAGTTTTAGTTAAAAAATTTAAAATAACAGCATGGCTTCATTACTACTTCCAACCCTATAAGAAACTTAATAGGCAATGCCATGGACATAAGAAGTATTCTGCTTATTAGATACTTAAATGTTAAAATGTGCTTAAATGTTAACAAAAAAAAAAGCTGTTTCAGTGCAGCAAGGCATATGAAAATATCTGAAAGGCTAATGACATTAAAAACAAAAATTGGCTACCAGGTCACATATAAACATAGGCTATATTATACTTTTATTTCCTGTAGAATCACTGACTCCTGTTAACATTAAAGTTTCACAAACACTTGGTTCATTGTACAAGTAGGTATGAAGTCCCACTCAATCATCTTGAGATCCTGGTTCCTTATATTTCTAAAGAATATGCCCTAATACTGCTTGTGGGTTTTTGGTTTTTGCTGCAACTATGACATAACTAGTATAAATGGTTTTAATTCTAAAGTTCTGCCAAAATTCTAATGAAACAAAATTTACCTCAAAGGAGATTTCAAGAAATACAGGCTTTAATTTTTATTCAACATAATTTTGGAAATTATAGCCACAGAATAATAAAAGAAATAAAAGGAATCTAGACTAAAAAGGAAGAAGTAAAACTGTCACTGTTTGTAGATGACATGTTACAAAAAAGATGCTGTCAGAAAACTAGAGCTCACCAATGAATTCCATAAATTTGCAGGATGCCAAATTAATATACAGAAATCTGTTGCATTTCTATACACTAACAATGAACTGTCAGAAATTAAGGAACAAGCTCATTGACCACTGTACAAAAAACAATAAAACACCTAGGAATAAACCTCCCTAAGAAGTAAAAGACCTGTACTTGGGAAATTATAAGACACTGATGAAAGAAACTGAAGATGACACCACCAAATGGAAAGATAGACTATGTTCTTGAATCGGAAGAATTAATATTGTTAAAATGACCATAGTATTCGAGGCACTGAATCTACAGATTCAATGCAATCCCTATCAAAATACCTATGGCATTTTTTACAACTGCAAATAATCTTAAACTTTGTAAGGGGACACAAAAAATCCCAAATAGCTACAACGATCTTGAGAAAAAATAACAAGAGCTGGACGAATCATACTCCTTGACTTCAGACTATACTACAAAGCTTCAATAATCAAAACAGCATGGTACTGGCACAAAAACAGACACACAGATCAATAGAACAGGAAATAAACACATACATGATGGTCAATTAATTTATGAAAAAGGCTGTAAGAATATTCAAAGGAGAAAAGACAGTCTCTTTAATAAATGGTGTTGAGAAAACCAGACAGCTACTTGTAGAAGAAAGAAATTAGAAATTCTCTAACACCATTTACAAAGATAAACTTCAAAATGGATTAAAGACCTAAATGTAAGACTGAATACTATAAAACTCCTAGAGGAAAACACAGGCAGAATACCCTTTGACATAAATTGCAGCAATATTTTTTGGATCCGTCTCCTAAAGCAAAGGAAACAAAAGAAAAAATAAACAAATGGAACCTAATTAAATTTAAAAGCTTTTGCCCAGCAAAGGAAAACATCAATAAAATAAAAGCACAACCTGCTGAATGGGAGAAAAATACTTGCAAATGATATGACCAATAAGGGATTAATATCCAACATATATGAACAATTCATATAACTCGACATCAAAAAACAACAGAACAAAAAACCCAATTAAAAAGTGGGCAGAAGAACATTTTTCCAAAGAGGAAATGCAGATGGCCAACAGGCATATGAAAATATGCTCAACATCACTAGTCATCAGGGAAATACAAACTAAAACCACAATGAGATATCACTTCACACCTGTCAGAATGGGTATCACCCCCCCCCAAAAAAAAAACAACCAACCAACCCACAAGTAACAAATGTTGGTGAGGATACAGAAAAAAGGGAACCCTCATACACTGTTGGTGGGAATGTAAATTAGTGCAGCCAACTGTGGAAAAATGAAGGTTTTTTCAAAAAGCTAAAACTAGAGCTTATTACCTTACCATATGACCCTGCAATTCCACTCTTGGGTATAGATTAAAAAAACACAATAACACCCAAAATGCTAATTTAAAAGGATACATGCGCCCCAATGTTCATACCAGCATTATTTATAATTGCCAAGGTAAGGAGGGAACCAAAATGTCCATCAACAGATGAAAGAATAGAGATGTGGTGTGTGTGTATATATATGTATGTATATACACACAATGGAATACTTAGCCATAAAAAAAGAATGAAAATTTTCATTTGCAGTAACATGGGTGGGAGGGCATTAAGCTAAGTGAAATAAGTCAGAGAAAGACAAATACCATGTGATATTACTTATGAATGGAAATCTAACTCGTGAATAAAAACAAAAAAGAAGCAGCCTCATAGATATGGAGAGCAAACTAGTAGTTACCAGTAGAGAGAGGGAAGAGGGCAAAAAAGGGGTAGGGAAAAAAGGGTTATTATAGGATTACATGAAGTCACATGTGTGAAACTCCTGAAAATTGTAAAACACTCAATGGGTTTGAATTGAAACTTTCATTCAATTAAAAAAAATAAAAAGACAAATATAGGCTTTGAAAGAATGTTAAATTCACTTTTTTAAAGAGACAAATCTTGTAGATATCCATGGAGAAATAATTTAAAAGGTCCATCACCTGTCTCAATAAAATTGCTTAAATACAGTAAATAGATGGAGAATTTCTGGCACTTTTCTCTTTTGGTTTTCATCATGCAAAATAAAGCTATTATGAAGGCAGAGAGCCTGAAACGCCAGTGCTTAAAGGGATCAGGCAAGGGATTGTGAGCTTGCGCCCTCACATCTGAAGCGGATGGCCAGTGGTTTGATTCCAGAAGGTCGTCACACAAACGGGTACAACGAATGACTCCAGATCATCTAATTTTCCAAAAGAACTGGAAATACACTTTTGTGAAGTAAAATATTGGCAGCAACATGTGAGTCACAGAGAATTCTCTTAAGAGATCAAATTGGCTCCAGGGCCACTATTCTGCAAACTGAGTGGAGGAATACCTGGGGTCCACTGTGTCCTTTTGTGTGTAAGATCTACTTCGTGACCCAAAGTTTAAAGTGTATAATAAATATAAATTTGGAAAAAGGAATAGCTTTGTAAGAAAACTTTGATGGGTCAAGAAAAGCTTTTGTAATGAATATGCATAGCTTTCATTGTGAGTTAAATATCATGCAAACTTACAACTATGTCAAAGAAAGTAATACAGGAGCTTGGATCTGAAGTGAAGTTCTAGAATGCTCATTCTCCACAGTAACAATCCGAGCCACGAAAGATTCACTGCCCAGCCCCCAGCTTCATGGGCAGACTTCCAGAGATGTTGCCCAAGTCATTGATTGTGCAACATTATTCTTATAATAAAATAATTATTTTAATGAAGTATTTGCAATAATTTTAAACATCTGATCAAGAAGATTATACACAAATATGGGAGTGTGCTGCACTTTACCAAAAAATAAAGCTAAGCATTTAAATATACAAAAACAACTTTAGGTATAGATCTCTTCTTAAAGGATTTTTTTTAAACATATACATAATTTATAGCATTTTTACATAATAACTTGCTGAAACAGAAAATGTGGCCAATTTAAAACTTACTACAGTACAGAATATGGCCATAACAGTCCCAGAGGGAAGAACAGGATGAAGAATAACATACTTGAGGTTTTTTTTTTTTTTTTTCCCCCTTAACTCTTTTTCTAAGAAGCACAGCTTCCTCCTCCACCCCCTTATTTAAAAACCTTCTTTGGAGGATTTACTCACTCTGTCTGTATGTGATTCTAACTACAGTNGAAGATTATACACAAATATGGGAGTGTGCTGCACTTTACCAAAAAATAAAGCTAAGCATTTAAATATACGAAAACAACTTTAGGTATAGATCTCTTCTTAAAGGACTTTTTTTTTAAACATATACATAATTTATAGCATTTTTACGTAATAACTTGCTGAAACAGAAAATGTGGCCAATTTAAAACTTACTGCAGTAGAGAATATGGCCATAACAGTCCCAGAGGGAAGAACAGGATGAAGAATAACATACTTGGTTTTTTTTCTTTTCCCCTTAACTCTTTCTAAGCAGCACAGCTTTCTCCCCCACCCCCTTATTTAANTACGTAATAACTTGCTGAAACAGAAAATGTGGCCAATTTAAAACTTACTGCAGTAGAGAATATGGCCATAACAGTCCCAGAGGGAAGAACAGGATGAAGAATAACATACTTGGTTTTTTTTCTTTTCCCCTTAACTCTTTCTAAGCAGCACAGCTTTCTCCCCCACCCCCTTATTTAAAAACCTTCTTTGGAGGATTTACTCACTCTGTCTGTATGTGATTCTAACTACAGTTATTATTTTTTCACCAGCCTCATGCCACAAAAGTCAAATTAAAAAAAAAATAGAGGGTTTGCTTTGAAAAATGTTCAGCCTCCTCTTCAGAGGAGTATACATGTAACATGCTTTTCATAATATATGCAGAGCCAAGATCTCCAAGAGTAAGATGCTGACATTACCTTTTGTGTACAGAACCCAAAATAGAATCCATTGTTAAAAATTTCTAATCATCGATTAGGATTTTTTTTTAAATGCAACAAGATGCTTAAAACTAGGCTAAAAGAGTTTATAAAACATCCTTCTTGAGATTTAAAGCAACACACAAAACAAAGAATAACTTCTTTCTTTTGAAATACTGTAATTTGAAAATGTTTGACACATTTTCCTTTTTGGTTGGGCTGTGATTTTTTTTTTTTCCCCTGTCAACAAAACATGTACTGGCTGCTTTGGAGTTCCAATTTGATCTGCCTCCCCTTAGGTGTATAAAGTATATTTCCTGTTACGAGTCTATTTTCATTTTCCCTCCATCAGTTTGGAGGCAGTACCCCATCATTCCTTCGTATGCTATCTTTTCCATTTTTCAATGAGGTATACCAGCACCTTCAATGTGTAGCATCCTTCCCTGACAAGGATGTCCCCTTGGTATCAGAAGCAGCACGTAGTGACATGAACCAGGGAACCTCGGGCACAAACTATCACCATTTGTCAATGTTTTGACATCAATGGGTCTCAGCTGACCAAAGTCACCACTGGGCCTCTCCCTGTGGCTTGTCACCTTCAACCACAGAAGGTGACTGTCATAGTTAGCTTAGCAACTTCTGATTCCAGCCCAGCAAACCTAACGCTTTGAGTCAGGTTCCATGTAGGATGAAATACATCCAGTTTTCTGGCAAGTAGACTCCACCTCTTGCCCCCCTGCATCTCAGTGCAGAATGTAACAGGGAGAGACACTTTACCTGTTAACAAGTGAAGAAGGCAGGAACAAACAAAGCCTTGCTGTAGTTAAACACATATGGAGGCAGAGGCCTACTACGGTGTAAGCCATATGTCACAGCCAACTTTCAGGAGACAAAGCTGAATCCTAGCCATTAAGAACCTCATGGGGTATGTAAGCACGACTGCAAAAGTCTGTAGCTGTAAACAATGGCCTCCCCTACTGGTGATTATCGTCTAGAAACTGAAATGTGCAACAACGCTCTTGACGTCTTCTTTGGCAGTAAGTAGCAAGGGTCTGGATGACGGGGCTGTGGTCACTCACTTCAGGAGGGCCAGGTACAGAGCTCGGGAATACTTCATATCCCTCTCCTGCTCCATACAGAAGACCAGGTCCCTGAGGCAGATTCTTGTGATTCTTGGACGAACCAGCTGCTTGCTGGCTGTCAGACTGGACGTCCCAGAAGCAAACAGGTTGTCTTTTAAACCCTCACTTCCAGACCCTGACTCTAGTGATCTCTTCTTCCTTGGTCCAATAGCTGCAAGAGTCTCCCAGCAATCTTGATTCCAGCTTGTGTTTCTTCCAGTCCAGCGTTTCTCATGATGTACTCTGCATAGAAGTTAAATAAGCAGGGTAACAATATACAGCCTTGACCTAGTCCTTTTCCTATTTGAAACCAGTATCTACAGATCAGTAGATATTTGGGGAAATGATGAACTTCCTACATGCACAGTGCACTAGACCGTGGTCTGTGCGACTTGTGGGTGGAGTGTTCCTGAGTGTGGGGAACAGGTATGTCCTTGTCCGCTTAGCCTGCTACCTCTGAACTTAGCTACATTTAGGGTAGTTACACCTGCTGAGAAACAGCAGCATTTCTCAGTACTATTTAGCTGCAAATAAGGCAGAAGTAGCCAGGTATTTTCTTAGAGATACTAAAGAATAAGTGTGTAAATTTCTATCAATTCAATTCTTAAAGAAAAACCAAGAAATTTTACTTTAAATAACAACTAAGCTGGGAGGGATTAGGGGCAGGAGGAGAAGGGGATGACAGAGGATGGGATGGCTGGATGGCATCACTGACTCGATGGGCGTGAGTCTGAGTGAACTCCTGGAGTTGGTGATGGACACGGAGGCCTGGCGTGCTGCGATTCATGGGGTCGCAAAGAGTCGACTGAGCGACTGAACTGAACTGAACAATTTTTATTTAACAATTACTGTTAAAATTTAACAGTTTTAAATCTGTCAAATAGTTGAAAAAGAGAATATAAATTAATTTAATTTCAATTGAGAAAAGGAGAGCTTGTAGCCAGGTAAAGTATTAAGTAATTGTTCAAAATATATAATAATAAACTTGAAACTCTTATATGAATGATTTCTTAAAAAAACTGAACAAAGAATAAAAATTCGAAGGGGCCAGGAATGAATAGAAAAATCAGGATAAGCACTGTAAGTTCCTGGGTCTCGTGTTAAATGAATTGGGTCCAAGAAAACATTTGTTTATTCAGCAAAACTGACTTTGTGCTATAAGCTTTCAACATTCACTCTAGTTGCCTTATCTTGCAGGAGATCTGTACTGAGCAAATATGAAAAGAGCAGGAAGTGCATTCTAAGCTAAAGTACAGTGGTGTGGTTGGGCATTAGACCCACTGAATCTGGCCCCATGATGTCCTAACATTTTATTCCAGGCTCGCTGGAATTTTATCTCTTTTGTGTTTGTAGATAGAGTAAAACTGTATCTAATAAATAGTAGGATTGGTCTAATTAGTTTTTCAATAACAATAACTCCTTAACTCTAGATGGTAGATGGGAAGCTTCGGGAAGTCTTTCTGCCAGGGTCACAGAGGTCTGGACCCAGGCCTGTCCTCTGGGCCTTATTCTTTACAGCCTTAAGGCTGCAAGCCCAGTGCTTAGCCAGTCTGTGTCTGTCACTCAGTCGTGTCTGACTCTTTGCAAACCCATGGAATGTAGCCCGCCAGGCTCCTCTGTCCATGGACTTCTCCAGGCAAGAATACTAGAGTGAGTTGCCATTTCGTCCTCCAGGGGATCTTCCCAACCCAGGGATCAAACCCAGGTCTCCTGAATCGCAGGCAGATTCTTTATCATCTGAGCCACCAGGGAAGCCCAAAGCACNCTGTCAACAAAACATGTACTGGCTGCTTTGGAGTTCCAATTTGATCTGCCTCCCCTTAGGTGTATAAAGCATATTTCCTGTTACGAGTCCATCTTCATTCTCCCTCCATCAGTTTGGAGGCAGTACCCCATCATTCCTTCGAATGCTATCTTTTCCATTTTTCAATGAGGTATACCAGCAACTTCAATGTGTAGCATCCTTCCTTGACAAGGATGTCCCCTTGGTATCAGAAGCAGCACATAGTGACATCAACCAGGGAACCTCGGGCACAAACTATCACCATTTGTCAATGTTTTGACATCAATGGGTCTCAGCTGACCAAAGTCACCACTGGGCCCTTCCCTGTGGCTTGTCACCTTCAACCACAGAAGGTTACTGTCATAGTTAGCTTAGCAACTTCTGATTCCAGCCCAGCAAACCTAACGCTTTGAGTCAGGTTCCATGTAGGATGAAATACATCCAGTTTTCGGGTAAGTAAAGACTCCTCCTCTTGCCCCCCAGCATCTCAGTGCAGAATGTAACAGGGAGAGACACTTTACCTGTTAACAAGTGAAGAGGCAGTAACAAACAAAGCCTTGCTGTAATTAAACACACATGGAGGCAGAGGCCTGCTACGGTGTGAACCGTATGTCACAACCAGCTTTCAGGAGACAAAGCTGAATCCTAGCCATTAAGAACCTCATGGGATATGTAAGCACGACTGCAAAAGTTTGTAACTGTAAACAATGGTCTCCCTACTGGTGATTATCTTCTAGAAACTGAAATGTGCAACAACGCTCTCGACGTCTTCTTTGGCAGTAAGTAGCAAGGGTCCGGATGACGGGGCTGCGGTCACTCACTTCAGGAGGGCCAGGTACAGAGCTCGGGAATACTTCATATCCCTCTCCTGCTCCATACAGAAGACCAGGTCCCTGAGGCAGATTCTTGTGATTCTTGGACGAACCAGCTGCTTGCTGGCTGTCAGAGTGGACGTCCCAGAAGCAAACAGGTTGTCTTTTAAACCCTAAACAAAATAAAGGGAGAAGCAAGTTTAAAGTAAGCCATCTTTCAAAGAGAATCTGTCAGTTCAGCAAGAGGCTGCTCTCCTCTGGCTCCTGAGTTGGGTGCTGGAGGTCACGTCACGATGGAGCTCGACCCGGTCCTCCAGCAGTGCAGGCTGTCAGGGGAGGCCGTGGCCGGCACACCTGCCTCATGCCTTCACTCTCTTTCTTATCTGGACTACAGCCACAGCCTCTTAATTGACTTCTCCACTGTACTCTGTTCTTTGCCCACACAGCAGGGCTGATCGTTCTCTTTTCAAGGTCTTACAAAAACTTTTGGGAGTGCTGGATGTGGTCATAACTCGACTGTGGCGATGTCATTGGTGTGTATTTGTGGAAGAAACTTTCAGATCGCATACTTTAAATGTGTGCCATCTTTTGTATGTCAATTATAAAAGTAGTATATATATGTAGTAGCATATATACTGTGAGAGCTACACTTCTGCACAGGATCTCATCTTTCCAACAACACTGCGGCAAGTTACATGGGCGCTGTCTCCAATAAGTAAATGAGGAACTTTAGCTTGGATAGGTTGACAAAACCTGTTTAAGGTCAGACAGCAACACTGAGCAGAGACTCAGTTTTTAACTTGGTCTAAAGTGAATGCTCTTGGTCTGTTCTATGTTGTGTTGTTTAGTCACTTAGTTGTGTCCAGTTCTGCCACCTCATGGACTCTAGTCTCCCAGGCTCTTCTGTCTATGGGACTTCCCAGGCAAGAATATTGGAGTGGGTTGCCAGTTTCTTCTCCAGGGATCTTCCCAGACCAATTACTGGCATCTCCTGCCTTGGCAGGTAGATTCTTTACCACTGTGTCACCTGGGATACCATATCAGGTAGAAACTCATTACCTGCCTCCCTTTAGCCTTACTTCTCACTGCCAAGATCAGCAAAAGGCCATTCCAGGCCAATCTACTTATCCTTTAAGACTCACTTCAAATGGGTCTACTTGCCTTCTCCTTTCCTGCAAGACTTCTCTCTGTGGCAACTGCTTTACACTGTTATTTGTACATGCCACACCCACTAGACTGTAAGCTTTCTGAGGCCAGGGACTATTATTTCTATGTCATCTAGGGCTTAGCCAAGTATACAGGACAACACAGATTATCAGCAATACTTTTTCAATTAAATGTACTGATTTAAAACAGAACAATCTCCAGTGTGAGTTCTAAATGTCATTCAAAATAGAATGAAATCCAATATTTCTGTATTAAGATATTAAATTCTCTTATCAGTATGTCTATATATCACTATTTTAAAAAAGACTGGAAGAAGAAATAGAAATATAGAATACTCAGAATAATTTGGCAGAAATGAATCTTTTATTCTCTCATTCTTTTATTTTTACTACATTTTGTTTCAAAACCATCTCAACTGGAATGGCAACTATCCTTTCTCTACTCCAAAGACTTTCTTCTAAAGGAAAGCTATCTACCTAACATCAGGAAGTGAATCTGATGGTTCCATTACTATATTTTAATAACCATCAACTTTTAATTATTCCCTCTGTTTTTTGTTTTTTCTTCTTTGTTTTATTTTGATAGAAGATAAGGAAATCCCCTTGAAGGTCTCCAAAACACTATGGTCAAAGCAAGTCAACTTAATTCCATACATGTTCACAGGATGACTGGGAACATTTTATTTCACAAATAAACTTTCCTTCAAAGATACTATTCCCGTTCGAAGGCAAATGATATCACAGTCACATTTCTACACTCATTAGGCTAAACTTATTCAGAAGCATTCATGAAACAAGTTTTGCAAAGTCCTGATTTTAAAAAAAGAACAAAAAGACTACTCTTGGCTACACAATTGCCTGGTTACTTCTCCTGGAGACCCTCTATGGTGTATAGCCTGTTTCTCATAATTTTTGCAGGTAAGTCTTGGTATAAATTTGTACAAATATGAGTGCCAGCCTCTGTAGCTCTGACTAAGTATGACAGCCAAGCACCAGCACATCACTCTTTCCTGTTTTCAGAGCACTGCTACTTAGAGGCTGTGTAACAAACATGAAATCTTAACTCTTGTAAATTATCACCGTCAAAATATTCTGGTAAGATTTTTATAGAATGGGGGCCCCTACTCAGCTTTGAAATGCTGGATAAAAGTTCACATTAAGAAGAAAGTTAGTAAAATACATGACTGAGAGGCAATTTTGTTGTATATAGGAGTTATCTGTTTAAAACTACTGCACATTTAAGTAGAGGCATTTTTCATAGTCAAAGATTAGACATGCTGAAGCTGAATCTATATGTTTACAAATGTTTCCTACCAAGAATTCACCAAAAATCACCCATGCAGTGTTTGACGTGAAATTTAAATGGTTAGATGGATACACTAAGTCTTAGCAATTTCATTTCTATGTAAATATCCAGAAATATGTCATGTCTTTTGATAAAAAGACATGTATGAGAACATCTGCAGTACTCTTCATAATGGCCCTAAACTAGAAACAATCCAAATGCCCATGAAGAACAGAATAAACTCTGGACTATGCATACAAATGGAATACTACACAGCAGGAGTAAACAGATTAA
Source organism: Neotragus moschatus (assembly GCA_006410615.1). NCBI lineage: Eukaryota > Metazoa > Chordata > Mammalia > Artiodactyla > Bovidae > Neotragus > Neotragus moschatus. Next base: position 506,143 of record SJYA01002918.1, read on the forward strand.
CATGGACAAGTCACAAAAATGTTCAATGGAAGGATCTAGGTGCAAAGGAGTACACATGGTTTGATTCCATTTCTAGATTTAAAAACAGGCAAAGCTGCAGAAATCAGGATAACGATTCTCTTTAAGGGAGAAGAATGGTAACCCGAAAAGGGGACAGGAGAGGTTTGCTGGGCTTCTGGTTCTCTTCCTTGACCCGAGGACTGTCTGCATGGGTATGTTCATGCTGTGAAAATTCAATGAGCTGACTTATGATCTGTGTACTTTTCTGCATTGATGGAGAAAACTTAAATTGCTACCCAAAGTCTTGTGCACATAGGAAATAAAAAGGGAAGTGAAGAGGAAAAAGAGGACAGAAAATAAGGCAAAATTATTAAATAGAAAAAAAAAAATGAAGGAAAACGAATCATCTAGGTAAGGAACAAAGGGGTCGCAGTTCATGTTGATCACGTGAGCAGCCTGAAGGATTCCCCAGGAAAGAGCCACATTGCAGCTGCCAGCACAGGGTTGAAAAGGAGGTCATTCCAACAGGATGCCGCAGAAGGCCTGAGGCAATGTTATAAATGAAACAAACCCCAAGGGACATGCAGTAACCCAACAGAAATGTCTTTTATAATTCACAACTCTATGAAGGTGACAGCGTTCTCTTCTCCCAAACCAGTGGCTGGCTTGGAAAGCCAGTCTTTCTTGAACTTAGATACAAATATATAGCAGTTTTATTCTTAGGCTGATGATGTGGGAAAATCCACAGTCTGACTTGTCAGCTTCCCACTGACCTGGCCAGGACAGTCAGCTACCTCTTAATTATCCATGGTAAGGAGGGTGGAACCCAGAGCTGTAAAAACTCAAAATCTGCCCTCACCATCAGTTTTCATTTTCTTCTTTCTCACCAAGTCTTTTTGCCCAAAGTTGTCTAGGACTGATTTCTGGTTATGCCATTCAGTCAATGCCAAAGAACACAAATGTAGTTAGGAGACGAGAAGTTGTAAGAAGGAAAAAAAAAAAAAAAACAACCCTCTTGGGACAATGTACTATTTGTTTCTGAAATAGAAGGTTTTCCCAATTGACTTTCTACATGAAGATACTCCTTAATTTGTATTCTTCATTTAGATGAAAAGAGGGGGAAAGAGAAGATGAAATTCAATAAAGATGAAAGAAACAATCCACTTACTAAGTGTACAACAGATGTTTTCAGAAGCTTATACAAACCTAAATGTAAGCATTCTCTAAAACTGCCAGGTCAATTTAATTAACATCCATTCAGTTCAGTTAAGTTGCTCAGTTGTGTCCGACTCTTTGTGACCCCATGAATCGCAGCACGCCAGGCCTCCCTGTCCATCACCAACTCCTGGAGTTCACTCAGACTCATGCCCATCGAGTCCGTGATGCCATCCAGCCATCTCATCCTCTGTCGTCCCCTTCTCCTCCTGCCCCCAATCCCTCCCAGTATTAGGGTCTTTTCCAATGAGTCAGCTCTTCGCATGAGGCAGCCAAAGTATTGGAGTTTCAGCCTTAGCATCAGTCCTTCCAATGAATAGCCTTCATTCAGTTGTTCAATTATATCAGTAAACAAAGTTTCATATTTCTAGAGGGACTTTTTTGATCTATAAAGAACACTTGAACAGTGTCAGTTATCAATAAGTAATCAAAAGTAACCAATTATCCATATTTCTCAATACAGCAGGTAGGTGCTGTGAGGTAAAACTTTAAAAAGCATCTCTACTTGTGTTTTCTTAAATTATGTTACTGCTATACTAGTGAATTCATGCTAGCCCATGTGCTAATTCAATTCAAGTTATCTGGGGGACTTCCCGGGTGGTCTAGTGGTTAAGAATCCATCTGCCAATGCAGGGACATGGTTTTGTTCCCTGGTCTAGAAGACTCCACATGCTGTGGAGCAACTAAGTCTACATGCCACAGCTATTGAGTCTGTGCATCCCTAGGGTCCATGCTCTGCAGCAAAAGAAGCCACTGCAACGAGAAGCCCGGACCCTGCAACTACAGAGTAGCCTCTGCTCACCACCAGAGAAAGCCTATATGCAGCAATGAAGCCTCAGCAGAGTGAAAAATACATTAGTTTAATAAATAAATGAAAAACTTAAAATACGGAAGAGGATTGAATGGTGGTGCATATAGGTTGTCTCCTCCACAGTAACCTCAGAAAAATTACTTCTCTGTGCTTTAGTTTCCTAATCTGCAAAACAGGAATAGTAACTGAGATTATAAGATTGGCCTAAGGATTAAATAGGAACAATGCCTGGCATACAGTATATTCTCTATTAAATGTCATTTGTCAGTTGGGAGGCACTGTAGGTTTGTAAATCGGAAACAGTGTAACCCTAGTTCCAAGATCTTTCTTGCACCCCCTAGTTAAATCTAATTAAACACTCCTGCCTAAGTCTTATTCTTGTAAGTTCTGGTTAGTTTAAAGAAATATCGATAATTTGTCCTGCCACCCCAACCGTGTCCCTCTTTGTGAAAATTTTAAATTTAAGTTAAGCTTTGAATGTTAAAAGCTACAAAGGAAACTAATGGGTACTACAGACATACAGCAAGTGGATGAAGGATGTGTCCTGGGACAGGAAGGTTTTCAGGAGCTCCTCAAATCAAACAGTGGGGGAGTGGCAGTGCCGCCATACAGAACCAGCCAGGCGCATCAGCACCATCTCCATGGGCCAGCCTATTCCTTCCATTCTAGTCTCTGAATCATAGACCAAGAAAAACACAAACATGTCCTTGAATCTTAGCAGTTAACCAGGAACAAAAGCTGGACATTTGCACCTCTAGAAGACAGCCATTATATTTCTCAGACTTTCTTCATCTTATTCTAACCCCATGTCACCATGGCAGTTCTTAAGGGATGTACTCTAGTCTTAAACTTTAAGGAAGAATAAGAACCAGACATAGGGAACAGTGAATGGAAAGCAGATCTGGCTCCAGAACAAAACCCAAACATCTTCTAAGTCTTGGAAGCAAGGATAGATAAAAGTGTCCTGGATGCCTGGCCTTCATGTAACAAGAACACCGAAAGTCTATATTAGAAGGCCTGAGCTTCCAGGCCTGAAGAGCAACCGAGAAGTTATGGATACTGAGCCGCGTTGTTGCCTGCCCTCTGCTGGTCAACAAGCAGAACTCTTGAAGTAATAGATCCTTCACCTCTATCACCTTTATTTCAGAATACAGACAGCCCTGCATGTTAATTTCCAGCCTAGAATTTTGTCATCTCTAAGTTTCTGTGTTTCAGCAGTCTTTTACAGAAGTACTCTGTCTAAATGGACTGATGTGACACGTAATCCTGGGTTCTGAATTCTAACTCTGGGCTTCCATCGTGGCTCAGCTGGTAAAGCTGAATTCTAATTCTAGTTGTGCAATTATGAGAGCTATAAAGACAATACTGGTTGTCCTGTGCTAATGACCACTCTCATCTTCATCTCCGAAAGAACACCTTCTTCAATTCTAGACCTCATTGTTCAACTGCCTAATAAAGAATGTGGGAAATCATTTTTGTTGTTGTCTAGTCACTCAGTTGTGTCAGACTCTTGTGAGTAGCCCGCCAGGCTCCTCTGTCCATGGCAAGAATACTGGAGTATGTTGCCATTTCCTTCTTAAGGGGCTCTTCCCAACCCAGGTATCAAACCTGTGTTTCCTGCATTGGCAGGTGGATTCTTTACCAGAGGCTGGGGAAGACAGCTGTAAGTCATTACTTCTCCTGTTTTCCTCTTCTCTTGCTCACTTAAAGGAATGGTAAAACCATTCACCTCCAATGCCTAAACCAGAAAACTGGGTGTCACCCTCAAACCTACCTTCTATATCCCAACTATCATTTCTCATTAGTTCTATCTCCTTAATAGTTTCCAAATAATCCACATCTTCTACATTTTCACTTCCATGCCTGAGATTACTTCATCAGCCTTCCAAGAAATCTTCCTATTTTCAGTATTATAGTGTTCACACTGCAGTGAGAATGATCTTTCTCAAATAAATAATCTGGTAATACCATTTTCCTATTTAAAACACTCCAGTGGCTAAAAGTCTTCTCCAGGACCAAGTCCAAGTATCTAACCACGACACAGTCAGCCATGAGCATGCCAAAGCTTCTCTCCACATTTTCATCTCATTTCCTTCTTACTACTCAAACTATTGATCATGCCATAGAATGTGTTTTCCAGTTTGTTCGAGAGAGTTACTTCTCTCTTCTTGGGATTCCTTCTTCAATCTGTGTCCTACCCTTGTATCACAGCACCTGACTAAGTTCTTCAAGACTCAACTCAGGCAACGTGTTTTTCCAATGTTACAAACACACTTAGCCCTGGTTGAGATGAGGGGCATCTCCCAGGGACTTCAGTGCTCTCTACTTTACCATCACATGTATTCAATACAACACACCTACCTAATAACTTGCCCACTCACTGGAAAGGAAGGATTTTGGACTTGTGAATATTTTATATATATGGCACTTAGCTGCTATCCAATCAACATGTTGTACATTTCTGCACCAAGTATGACTCAATAATATCAGTTATGTGAACGACCAAAACAGTGAAAATGAGCCATACTATGGGCTTTTACATCAAGATCCTGCTGCTATTCTTACCTTTTAGCCAAATAAATCTAGGAGAAGACCTGAAAGGTAAAGTCTTTTGATGACTTGTTCTTCTACATTATTCATCCCCACAAAGCTGTCACCAGACAGTATTTACTCAAAAGGCTACTTTCTGTCACTTTCTCCAAACAGTCAGCAAGTCTTCAACCCACCAACTAATACAACACACAAGAACAGCAAGCAACCAAATAAATGTCAATTCTGAAAAGCGGTAACTTACTGCAAGCTGAAAAGCCTGTTATCAGTAGGATTTTCCTTTTCATACTCTGGTTATTTTCTTTAACCTTTAATTAAGACACTTACAAAGTCCTCCAAAAACTCAAGAAACTATGTCCAGAAATAAGTTTTATCTATTATTCTATGAGAATTTCTTTAAAGGATTGCCAGTAAAAGATTTTTCTTTCAGAGCCAGCTTTAATTTTATCCACTCAGGACTATAAATGTTAAAAAAAAAAAAAAAAGCTACAGTATCTGTAAGGATTGCTGTGCCTCACAAGCAAAGGTAGGTTTGCCAGTATATTTAAATGTATTAATAGTAGCTTTGCTTAATTGAAACTCTGGTAATTCTAGAGTTGACTAATTGCATATAGACTGACAGAAAATGATACTAGAAACAAATGAATTTACAGGGAAAATGAAAGAGCACTAGAAATGATAAATGTTAAAAAGCTGTTTTTATTTCATAAGTTCTTTAAGCGATATATGACCAAGTAATAACAATGTACTATGGAGGTTAGGTCCTCTGGAGAAGGAAATGGCAATCGACTCCAGTACTGTTGCCTGGAAAATCCCATAGATGGAGGAGCGTGGTAGGCTACAGTCTATGGGGTTGCAAAGGGACACGACTGAGCGACTTCACTTCTATGGAGGTTAAAACATACAGAAGTAAAACAGGTGAAGACAAATAACACAAAGGATGGGAGGGATTTATATAATGTAATTTTATAGTTAAAAGGTTTTTACATGGTATGTGAAGTGGCATTAATTCAAGATTGAGTGTAAGCAGTTAACAATACATACTGTACCTTTAGACAGATCTGTATAGCAACCATTAAAAAAAAATAAGAGGTATAGTTAAAAAGTTAAAAGAGGATATACAATGGTATACTAAAACACTGCTTGATTAACTCAAAAGATGAAAAGAAAGGAGAAATAATAACAGCAACAAAAACAAGGACAAACAAATTAGCAATATGGTAGACTCAAAACCAATCACAGCAATAACTTCATTAAATGAACTCAATTGTCCAAATAAACTTTCATACTGGATACAAATCCAAAACTCAATTACATGCTACTTTAGGCGGTACTAGTGGTAAAGAACCTGCTGCCAATGCAGGAGATGAAGAGATGCAGGTCTGACCCCTGGGAAGATCCCCTGGAGGGGAGCACAGCAGCCCACTCTAGCATTCTTGCCTGGAGAACCCCATGGACAGAGGACACGACTGAAAGGTCTGTAGGGAGGCAGAGAATGCATGAATGAAGTGACTTAGCCCTAGCCGTAAGAAACCAGCTTTGAATAAAGACACAGATAGGTTGGAAGTAAAAGAACAGAGAAACGATAAATCATGCAAAGACTAAGCATAAGAAGTGCTGGTGTGGTATTTGAATTTATCTCAACCAAAACTACAAACAACTGGCACAGTCTGATTAACAAACAAGTTGTAGTAAACATTTCAATAACAACTTATTTACTGTTTTCAAAACTGTCTCCAATTCTTAGTAAAAATTGCATAAACAGGAATTCAAGAACATACTCTAACTAGGTACTGCTGCAATACTTAAGGCAGATACACTGTTTTCCATGAAAACCTGTGTTTTAACTGACAACATTAATTGAAAATCTGAACACTTTATTTAGGAATATTTCACAGAGAAATTTAGGGTTATTTTAACTAAGTAAATACTTGTATTACTGTTTTCTCTTTTCTTTATTCTTGTGTTTTCATGTCATTTTCTCTCCTTCACTATCATTTAAAGGGGATTTGGGAAAGATGAAAGATAAACCCATAATGTGCCAATTCAACTTATTTCACAGGGAGTCCCTGAAGATAGCTGACAGAGTCAGCCTTTGAATCTCTGGAAAATTTTAAAGATCCAACTAAAATTCAGATTTATGTTTAAGTCATTTATGAAAAAGAGGCAGATTTGTTAATGAAAGTATGAACAAAATTAGATGTGAAAAAATATACCTCAAAACATAAAAAGCTTCTTTATCTAAAATGATACATGCTCTCAATTGTAATGTATCTATGATACTTATAGAAACAAACCTGTTGAAATATCTAATTCTGTTTGTCCCCTAGTAGATTTTAAACTGCTGTGTTCCCCGAATCATTTCATGCTTAATATTTCAATTATAATCTTAGACCCTCAAATCATGAAAACTAGTAAATGTGGTAAACAAAATAACAACTCTGTAAGATGGATCATTCAAATACCCTTAAGAATTCAACTCGGTTGTCTGTTTCAAAATACACCCATTTCCAATTTTTATGAAAAAAAATTGTCCATAAATAATTTTTAATGCTTAAATAAAAATTTAAAAACCAAAGTATTCTCCTTATAGGCTATCTTAGAGGTTGTTCACACTGCTGCACCATGTTCCATACATAAACAGAACCTCAACCTTTGAAGAGGGCAGAGAGAAGTGGTATAGATACAATAAATGAAAAGTTGTAGAAACTGGAACATTTTGAAATGTCTGATCACATCTGTTACTAATAAAGGAATGGGAAAATAGGCATTCACGCAGTGGTGGAAACTGGCATAAACTTCTTGGAAAGTAACATGGAAATATCTATTAAAATTTAAGATGTGAATATCCTTTGACCCAGAAGTCCCACTTCTAGAAATCAAGTCTGCAAAATAAATGGGTACATGAAGACAGAGAATGCTAGCTATTTATAATAAACAAATGAAAATATTTTAAATGTATATCAGTGGATAACAGAATTATGGCACAAAAGCATATAACCAGCACAGGAAAATGTCCATATACATTGTTTCACAAGTTGTAAAATAGTACTTTCAGGATGATCCCATTATAGTGGTTAAGAGTACAGAGAAACATCAAATTTTTGATATGTATCTGGGGTTCACTTACTACCTGTGGAACTCTGGAAAAGTCATCTTCCTTATACCTGAATTTTTTCATTTAGAGAAAATAACAGTAGAGGAGTTAACAAAAACTAACAAAGATAATACATTCTAAGTGCTTGAAGAAGGTAAACTATAGTTATTAATATGCAATTGTGTGTGTGTGTGTGTGTGTGTGTGTGTGTATGTGTGTATATTTGATCGTAGGTATGGAATTGCCCATACCTGATAGATTTTCATCTATGAAAATGGCAAGCTGATAGGGTTTAACCTAATATATGCATGGATATTTCTAGAAAAGGTAACCCAAGAAACATAAGAGTTGTTTTCAATACTTTTATATCATCTTTATGTTTTTCAGCGTGATCAGAGTTAACACTCCTTCTCCCAAATAAAAATCTATTTACTCTAGCAGACACAGGAGACCTCTTTCTTATCCCATTCATCAATAATCTACCTTTTGATTATACTCTTCTAGAAATTGCGTCCTCTTCCTTTCATAAGAAACTTGTAGGTACTGGAAAGGATCTTTAGAGATTACATACCTAAGTAAATTCATACTAGTTTAAACAATGGAAGAAAGTTACCACTGAAATCTGTCTAATATTATATTCCAAAGAGCTTTGGTTTTATTTATTTTATTTTTTTTTTAATTTTAATTTTTTCATCTCAGGTGTACATGAGTTCCCAATCTTGAAAACCCCCCTCACCTCCCACTCCAGAGCTTTGGTTTTAATAATTTTATATAACTATCCCTATATAAAGGGGGGTGGGAACTGAGAAGAAAAGTCAAGAAATTAAAAAAAAAAAATTTTCTGACAGGTACAAAGAAATCTGTGGGGCACTCTGTGTTTGAGACCACAGGCCTAGTGCTTTGAAAGCCCTAGCCTGCTCCGTGTTGAAATGATTCTTTTATTTAAAAAATTTTTATTTATTTATTTGGCTATGCCAGGTCTTAGTTGTGGCATGTGGGATTTAGTTCCCTGACCAGAGATTGAACCCAAGCCCCCTGCCCTAGAAGCTTGGAGTCTTAGCTACTGACTACCAGAGAAATCCTTGAAATGATTCTTGGAAAAGTAATAATTAGGAGAATTAGTAATAAAATCCAGAAATTCCCTAACCATCTTTTTGAAGAAGACAAAGAATGGAACCCATCTCACTCTGCCTCCTGATGTTTCCTCTTATCTGACAGACACACAAAAACCACCATAGTTCCATTTGTTCTCGGACAGAACACTTTCTGGTATCATCATTACCTTTCCAGGATGTCCCACGGTTCCCAGACCTCATCTGTGGCTATGAGCAGGAAGGTGCTGCTGAGTGCTTGTTTTAAAAAACAGGTACATCATCACCTGGCACTTAACTAGCTAATTTTCATTTCCTTGAAGGGGCATTCCAGCAAGGAACAGAAATCATGAGAGGGGGACAGGAAATACTGTTGTTAGGATTAGCATGGAGGGAAAAAAATGGCTACCCACCAGAGATTTCTTCAGAAACTTGGAGATAGTTCTCGGACTCCACTAAGCTGTTCTTTTATTGAATAGGTGCAGGCATCCTAAGATACTGAGGTGTTGTTATTTAGTGTTGCTAAGTCATGTTACTCCTTCCAATCCCCTGGACTGTAGCCCGCCAGGCTCCTCTGTCTATGGGATTGTCCAGGCAAGAATACTGGAGTGGGTTGCTATTCCTTTCTCCAGGGGATCTTCCCAATCCAGGGATCGAACCTGCCTCTCCTACACTGGCAGCTGGATTCTATACCATTGATCCACATGGGAAGCTCAAGACACTGAGGATTTAATATCAAATCACGAGGAAAGGCAAATGTTTGTGCCGCTATGGTAAATTTTTTCTCAGGTATATTCAAATGAGTAGAATGCTCAAGTGATTTCAGGCTATCTATGAAGTGACTATAATATTTTTTATTTTTCATAAGCATGAAAATTTCAAAATAGTAAGCACTTAATATAAATTTATGAAATTAATGCAAATTATTTCTTCTGAGTTATCTCAAACCTTGTCACATACTTATTATGTAACAGCTCTAGAACATTCTTTTCAAAACAAGGCATTTTATTACTTGTTACATTGTTTCAACCCTGCTTCATAGTACACCGTGATTTTTCTTCAAACAATTTTAGTTTCTTTTCTTAAAAAAGCTTTATTTCCCACTCAATTTTTAAAATTTTATACCAAGTGCCAAAAAAATAAACAGGTGAATTTTCAAGCCTTAAGATATCTTTACTTAAAACAACTCAGGCCCTAATAATGTACATTGCCTTCACAGGACTAGGCTTCTAGCAAAGTAGGGCCACTCTATGTTTAGCGCAACCAGATACAGGCTGAAATAAAAGAAAACATACAGGAAAGATTCTTAAAGCGCTTTTGTTTTCTTTATACCATCATTATTTATTTCCTTACCCTGAGTTTTTTCATTTCTGTTTGCCCATAGTCTTCTGAAAATCCCCTTCCCTCTCCATACCCTGTTCCCCCTTAATCAAAGTACTCTAATACTTTAAACATCAAGTTGGAGCTAAAGAGAAAGGCAGGTTGCTACAATAGATACTATCACAAGACTCTCAAGTTCTGTACAAAAAAGTTCAAATAATATCTACAGCAAACTGTTACAAAACACTATTTGAGGTATAGGATTTTTTCAAAAGTTCATCTCTAAATACACATGAAAATTAATATAACTTTCTCAGAAATCACACTTCTGTAAGCTATGGCATGAAATATTCTTGCCAATGGAATTCAATACCCTATTTCTCTTTCCCTTTTAACTTTTTTACTTACTGTCATATTCCTAATGCTTAGAACAATTCCTGGCATATAAGCAGGCAAATATGGACTCCAATATTTCTTTTTTTTTAAATTTATTTATTTTTAATTGAAGCATAATTGCTTTATGGTATTGTCAACATACTATTCTAAAATGGTCCTTTCTCACCTTTTTTCCCTTATATATCTACTCACAAAATACTGCAATGTGATGATTTTTATTATTAATGTTACAGAGAGGCCATTAACCAATAAATGGTTAAGCATATAGGTTTACAGTTCTGCTGTAGAATCATTTTATAGGTTCTGTCCAAATAAAATTTGCTTGGCTAATAATATCTAAAGAATCCTTGTTTTAATAATAGTTACAAGTCTGCTTAAATGAAATGCCTTATTTTGAAGGTATATACACTTAAAAAGTGCAATAAAGAAGAAATGAATTTTAGGGATGTACCTTTAATAGCTGGGAGAAATAGCAAAACTGTTATCATTCTCTGACATTCATTTCTGAATTAGAATTCAACTGTGGAAACACATATATTTGCCTGAAAGCAATTCTGATTCAATAAAATTTGTATTTATTACTAAATAAAGTTTCAAAAAAGTCCCTTCTCTTCCCTTAAAATCTTCACAATTTTACAGGGCAGTAGCCTAACCAGTTTCTAGACAGAAAGAGTATGCACTTATCTATGTGGCAATAATTTCTTTGCTTTGTTTAGCAAATGAACACCCTTTAAAGAAACACATACTAGGCATATAAATACTATAAGCACCATGTAGTTGATCTGACACTGTAACCACTTAATCTTAAAAGGCATTTTCAAGCCAATGTATTATAAGGTCAAACAAAATCTATCTTTATTTTCAACAAAATAAATATTGTTATGATGGCTGGATCATTAGTAAGTTAGGTAAAACTATTTGAAAGTATTGCTAATCGGCAAGTCAAGGAAGAAGTCAAAAAGGAAATCAAAGTACGCATAGAAATAAATGAAAACACAACAACCCAAAACCTATGGGATTCAGTAAAAGCAGTGCTAAGGGGAAGGTTCATAGCAATACAAGCCTACCTCAAGTAAAACAAGAGAAAAATCAAATAAATAACCTAACTTTACACCTAAAGTAACTAGAAAAAGAAGAAATGAAGAACCCCAGGGTTAGTAGAAGGAAAGAAATCATAAAAATTAGAGCAGAAATAAATGAAAAAAAAAACAAAGGAGACTAAAGCAAAAATCAACAAAACTGAAAACTAGTTCTTTGAGAAGGTAAATCAAATAGACAAACCATTAGCCATACTCATTAAGAAAAAAGGGGAGAAGAATCAAATCAACAAAATTAGAAATGAAAATGGAGAAATCACAACCAACAACACAGAAATACAAAGGATCATAAGCAACTATATGCCACTAGAATGGACAATTTGTAAGAAATGGTTGAATTCTTAGAAAAGTGTAACCTTCCAAAACTGAACCAGGAAGAAACAGAAAATCTTATCAGATCTAACACAAGCATGGAAATTGAAACTGTAATCAAAAATCCTTCAACAAACAAAAGCCCAGGACCAGATGGCTTCACAGGTACATTAAACCAAAAATTTAAAGAGCTAATACCTGTCTAACTCAAACTCTTCCAGAAAACTGCAGAGGAAGGTAAACTCCCCAACTCATTCTATGAGGCCACCATCACCCTAATACCAAAACCTGACAAAGATGCCACAAAAAAAGAAAACTACAGGCCAATATCACTGATGAACATAGATGCAAAAATCCTCAACAAAATTCTAGCAAACAGAATCTAACAACATATTAAAAAGATCATACATCATGACCAAGTGGGATTAATCCCAGGGATGCAAGGATTCTTCAAGATTTGCAAAGCAATCAATGTGATATATACACCATATTAACAAATTGAAAGATAAAAACCATACGAATACTTCAATAGATGAGGAGAAAGCCTTTGACAAAATTCAACATCCNTATTAAAAAGATCATACATCATGACCAAGTGGGATTAATCCCAGGGATGCAAGGATTCTTCAAGATTTGCAAAGCAATCAATGTGATATATACACCATATTAACAAATTGAAAGATAAAAACCATACGAATACTTCAATAGATGAGGAGAAAGCCTTTGACAAAATTCAACATCCATTTATGATAAAAACTCTCCAGGAAGCAGGCATAGAAGGAACATACTTCAACATAATAAAAGCCATATATGATAAATCCACAGCAAACATTACCCTCAATGGTGAAAATTTGAAAGCATTTCCCCTAAAATCAGGAACAAGACAAGGTTGCCCATTCTCATCACTGCTATTCAACATAGTTTTGGTAGTTTTAGCCATAGCAATCAGAGAAAAAAAAGAAATAAAAGGAATCCAGATGGGAAAAGAAGTAAAACTCTCATTGTTTGCAGATGACATGATCCTGTACATAGAAAACCCTAAAGACACCGCCAGAAAATTACTAGAGCTAATCAATGAACATAGTAAAGTTGCAGGATATAAAATTAATACAAAGAAATGCTTTACATTTCTATACACTAACAATGAGAAACCAGAAAGCAAAATTAAGGAAAAAATCCCATTCACCGTTGAGATGAAAAGAATAAAATACTTAAGAATAAATCTACTGAAAGAAACAAAAGACCTATATATAGAAAACTATAAAATTCTGATGAAAGAAATCAAAGATGACACAAATTGATGGAGAAATATACCATGTTCATGGATCAGAAGAATCAATTTAGTGAAAATGAGTATACTACCCAAAACAATCTACAGATTCAATGCTATTCCTATCAAGCTACCAGCGGTATTTTTCAGAGAACTAGAACAAATAATTTCACAATTTGTATGGAAATACAAAAAAACCTCGAAGAGCCAAAGCAACCTTGAGAAAGAAGAATGGAACTGGAGGAATCAACCTGCCTGACTTCAGGCTCTACTACAAAGCTATGATCATCAAGACAGTATAGTCCTGGCACAAAGACAGAAACATAGATCAATGGAACAAAATAGAAAGCCCAGAGATAAATCCATGCACCTATGGACACTTTATCTTTGACAAAGGAGGCAAGAATATACAATGGAGAAAAGACAATCTCTTTAACAAGTGGTGCTGGGAAAACTGGTCAACCACCTGTAAAATAATGAAACCAGAACACTTTCTAACACCATACACAAAAATAAACTCAAAATGGATTAAAGATCTAAATGTAAGACCAGAAACTATAAAACTCCTAGAGGAAAACATAGGCAAAACACTTTTTGATATAAATCACAGCAGGATCCTCTATAACCCACATCCCAGAGTAATGGAAATAAAAGCAAAAATAAACAAATGGGATCTAATTAAACCTAAAAGCTTTTGCACAACAAAGGAAACTATAAGCAAGGTGAAAAGACAGCCTTCAGAATGGGAGAAAATAATAGCAAATGAAGCAACTTACAAATAATTAATCTAAAAAATATATGAATAGCTCGTTCAGCTCAACACCAGAAAAATAAACAACCCAATCAAAAAATGGGCCAAAGAACTAAACAGACATTTCCCCAAAGACATACAGATGGCTAACAAACATATGAAAAGATAACTCAACATCACTCATTATCAGAGAAATGCAAGTCAAAACCACAATGAGGAACCATCTCACACTGGTCATAACGGCTGCTATCAAAAAATCTATAAACAATAAATGCTGGAGAGAGTGTGGAGAAAAGGGAACCCTCTTATACTGTTGGTGGGAATGCAAACTAGTACAGCCACTATGAAAAACAGTGTGGAGATTCCTTAAGAAAGCATCTGAATCAGTTCTAATGAGGTAGATGAAACTGGAGCCTATTAAACAGAGTGAAGTAATCAGCAAGAAAAACAATACAGTATATTGACACCTATATATGAAATTTAGAAAGATGGTAATGATGACCCTATACGTGAGGCAGCAAAAGAGACACTGATGTAAAGAACAGACTTTTGGACTCTGTTTGGAGAAGGCAAGGGTGGGATGATTTGAGAGAATAGCACTGAAACATTTATGTTACCATATGTGAAACAGATGGTCAGTCCAAGTTTGATGCATGAAACAGGGCACTCAAAGCCGGTGCACTGGGACAACCCAGAGGGATGGGATGGGGAGGGAGGTGGAAGCGGGGTTCAGGATGGGGGACACACATTACCCATGGCTGATTCATGTCAATGTATGGCAAAACCACCACAATATTGTCAAGTAATTAGCCTCCAATTAATATAAATAAATTTTTTAAAGTATTGCTAATCAAAAAAGAGATTCTTTCTAATCCAAAGACTTAAAATTAATGGAGGAAGTAAAGTTATTCATGACTTAACATTCCAAAGACATCACCTAAGCAATATACATACAAAACACACACATGCAAACATTCTAAATCTTTAAGTAGGTTCTAGATTACTGTATAGGTATCTATACAGTCTATATTAATCTAAGAACTGATTTCATACACTTATATTCTTATATATAACTTCAATGCACAGAAGTAAATTAAGGAGAAATTAAATACTCCAAAGTGGCAAATTTTAACAGTCCCCCTTCCTTAGACGCAACAGGCTTATGGAAGAGTTGGTTCTAAATGATAATTGGTACTTGGTTTTTGCCAGAGTAACACCTGGAGACAGTGGCTGATGCTGTTCAACTCTAGCAAGACTTCTGAGAATATTAAATGTAAATCTACATAGAGGATAGTTTAATATATAAATTATACAATTAGAAAGATTTTTGAAGGATAAGAGGGAGTTTGCATAACAGAAAAAAATTCTAAAGGAAGAAGGTCTAAAACAAATTTCTCCAGATTTATTTTGTTGATTTGTTATCAGCAAAAATGATAAGCTAAGAATGCTGAATGTTCTAAGTTTAATTCTCTGAAATTTATATTTTTAAAAATCACCACCACTTTATGCAGTGTTCCAAACTAAAAGCTCTCCTCTTCGGTACTAGAAAAACCTGCATTTGAACCAAGGATTTACTCCTCAAAGAGCAAGACTCCACCTCACTCCCCTCTGGGATTTTATGCTTATTCCAGCAAATTCAGACCAAACAGGTAACATTTCAGGTTTCAGAAAGAGGCAGACAATAAGTAGACCCTCAATTTTTAGGTACAGAGTAATAAAAATATAAATGGTTTAAAATATCAATTTTGTGTTATTTGTGAGAATAAAAAACTCAAATTGTTAAAGGGTTTTTAACAATCCTGATTCGTGCAATTTAAGTGACTGGAGGGGCAAATCAATCAGCAGTTTATGTAAACACTGAAAGAGCATATAGGTGGGTTCTCTCCAGTTTCCCATTTTTCAAAGAAAATTCCCTTTAAAGTTAAAACACCATGAATACAAATCAACACAAAAAAAGAGGTTTTCAGCTAATTTCAAAATAAGGATTGTACTAAAATGTCACCAGCTCATTAAAGAAATGGACATTTTCAATTCAGGTTGGCTTACTTAAAGTACTGGCTGTTNCATATAGGTGGGTTCTCTCCAGTTTCCCATTTTTCAAAGAAAATTCCCTTTAAAGTTAAAACACCATGAATACAAATCAACACAAAAAAAGAGGTTTTCAGCTAATTTCAAAATAAGGATTGTACTAAAATGTCACCAGCTCATTAAAGAAATGGACATTTTCAATTCAGGTTGGCTTACTTAAAGTACTGGCTGTTTATAGTTCAGAAAAAGTCTGACAATGATCTAAGTTAAAAATACAGGAATAAAGGGGAAAATATATATGCCTAAATTCTCAAAACTGAAGAAGCACCAAGCAAACAAATACTTCAATATATTTATAGCCAAGTTAGAACATATATCTGTTCTGAAATTTAAAAATTAAATTAAAAGTTTAAATTTAAATTTCCATTAAGTAAATAAAAATTAAATAACTTTCCATTTTAATACTGATGTAAACTGATTTCTTAAAAAATCACCATTTTGAATATCAATAGTACATTTCATTTCTGCCCCCTGTAATCTACAGACTTTCTCAGATTCAAACCTACAATAAATGAAAAGTAGTTTATAATCTCTAATTATTACAAACCAGGGAACCTTTAATGTTTCTGAGATTTGTGACAAACTCAAATGACACATAAAAATGAAGCTTTGAAAAAATTAATCAAAAAGTAGGGCAGGAACTCAGATATTCCTGCATCTTTCTCAAAGGAGTTATGATATTATAAAGAATAACTATGTGAAGAAATTTACAAATAACTGTTCCTGCCAAAAAGAAAAAAGTATGCTAACGAGGCCATATTTATAGAAATGTGCTTAATGATGAAACAGCATGCCCCACTTTTAATAAAATATTTGCACACATTTATATATAAATAGATCAATAATAAAGGACAGTGGGTCATCCTTTGGTAGAGAAGTAGGAACATAAAAATTTCTACCAGACTAGTTTTACCATATTTTAAAAATATACTAGTATTTGGAACCTTGAGGTCACAAAAAGACAAATACTGTATGATTCATTCCACTTACATGAGGAATCTAAGTAGTCAAATTCATAGAATCAAAGCAGAGTATTGCTTACCAGGGGCTGGGAAAGGGGAAGACAGGGAGTTGTTTAATGGGTATAGAGTTTCAGTTTTGCGAGATGAAAAAGTTCTGGGGGTGTGGGGCCCAGCGACGTGAATATGCTTAACATCACTTACCTGTGCACTTAAAAATGGTTGAGATGGTTAAGAAAAAAGATTTGGCAGCAATACATAAATAATCATAAACAGATATAAATAATCTATAAACAGTAGACTGGCCCCATGCACTTATATGCAGCTACTAGTCATATGTGCCTATTAAAATTTACATTAACAAAAATTTCATTTTAGTAATTTCATCTGGCCACAGCCCAACTGCTCAACAGCTGTTAGGTAGCTGTTGAGGGCAGCTCAGACTCCGTAAGTATTCATCTCGGGAAGTTCTATTAGATAGCACTGGGTCAGACTCAAATACATACGGGAATTTGTATTTGACACAAAACTGTCTGTGATAAAGGTGGCACAACAAATCGGTGGGGAAAGAATTATCGAGGAAACAGAGAGACAGTCTGCTCGTCTGGACAACGAGGAGGGAGAAAGGGAGTAAAGCTAACAGCAGATCTCATCTATTATTCCCAGCAAATTCTGAATGAGTCAGAGATTTATAC
This sequence comes from Neotragus moschatus, assembly GCA_006410615.1. Lineage (NCBI taxonomy): Eukaryota > Metazoa > Chordata > Mammalia > Artiodactyla > Bovidae > Neotragus > Neotragus moschatus. The sequence goes on from SJYA01002918.1 coordinate 523,795, forward strand.
TTTAAAGCTGGAATGATAAAAGGACTAACTTTTAAGTCTAATTATTAAGAAGGGGCTTTCCAAACACAATGGAATTTGAGAAGGACAAAAGAAAACAACCGATTTTTTTATTTAACAAAATACAAACTTTCATATGAATAAAGCCTAGACAAACTGAAAGAAAAGTGAAGGGGGGTGTAGAGTGTTCCATATTTTAAAATCTATTAAAAAATATAATGGAGGGGAGAAAATAAATTTAAAGTATCAATATATACATGAAAAAATTGCTCAGTTTCACTTGGAATTTCAACACTATTAAAAATTGCACTTCCAATCATCGGATGGAAAAGATAACCCCCAGGGTTAATGACTGTGTGGAAAAACAGGAATGGATACAAAACCTCATACAAATCATTCAGGGGGCAATTTTAAAATATTTATCAAAAATGAAAAGCAACAAATAATTTATGAGTAAAATGATATTGAAAGTAGGATTGTGTTGAAAATAACCTGAGGAGTAAAAATACTTCCCTGAGAAAGTTGGTACAGATATAAATAAAACAAAATTTGGCATAAAATGATAGTAGTTGCATGGGGATGGTAAGTATATAGGGGATTCAATATACTACTGTATCTGTGAATATGTTTGAATTTTTCCAAAGTTGTTCCTATCATGCACTCTTTAACCCAGGAATTTCATTTTTAGGAATTCATCTTATAGATACACTGAACAAGCACAACAGTGGAAGTACAAGGACACTCTCTGAGGTAATAGAAGCATCCAGAAACAACCTAAATTTTCATTAGAGAACCGGCTGAATAAATTGTTTATCTAAAAATGGTGATGTAACATACCTTTAAAAAATATGGAGGTAAATTATATGAGAGAGATTATGGAAAAGGGGAAAAGTATCAAGAGCAGAACAACAGATAAAATTTGGTTGCATTTGGTAAAAGTTTGTGAAGGCACATGAGATACACGTACATATGCATAATAAATTCTATAAGGATATGTGAGAATCTGAACGGTGGTTACATCTGGTTGGGCAGGCGGTGGGGGATTAGAAATCTGGGAGGAAGAAACTCATCTTTTTCAAACATATTTATACTATGAATTGTTTTGCAAGTAGAAGTATTATATCCATTACATTTTTATTAATAATAAGAACTAGACTTTTAAAATCTTTCCTCTATAGAGATGACTATCATTCATCAGGAATTGTTCATCTTTTGAGTCAGGTGGGAAGAGCTTGTCCCAGACCACATTTAAGTTTTATAGAGCAGAACAGAGGAGCCACAGTTTCTTTATTACTGACCCAACTCAGGGCTCTTTCTCACTCTTGTATCTTAGCCCCAATGACCAATCTGAAAATCTAGTATTATAGATGAACCAGAGATCAAATTGCCAACATCCACTGGATCATGGAAAAAGCAAGAGAGTTCCAGAAAAACATCTATTTCTGCCTTATTGACTATGCCAAAGCTTTTGACTGTGTGGATCACAATAAACTGTGGAAAATTCTGAAAGAGATGGGAATACCAGACCACCTGATCTGCCTCTTGAGAAATCTATATGCAGGTCAGCAAGCAACAGTTAGAACTGGANATGGCTGGATGGCATCACGGACTCGATGGGCGTGAGTCTGAGTGAACTCCAGGAGTTGGTGATGGACATGGAGGCCTGGCTTGCTGTGATTCATGGGGTGGCAAAGAGTCGGACACGACTGAGCAATTGAACTGAATCTATAATAATTGCTCTAAAGATCCTTCCTTGGTGTTAATCAAACAATTAATGATATTTACTGAATATATATTAATATGTACCTGGTCCTGTGGGAGAGTCAAAGGAAAAGGATTACAGTCTTGCTCAAGAAGTTCATAATCTCTCATAATAAACCGAAGAGAAAATACTCAAGTGAGGAGCAGAGAATGGTTAATGCCATGCAAACACATTACATGCAGAGAAAAAGAGAAGTTAGTGTAGGTATGCAGAATCAAGGTCATGGTAGAAAAAAGAGGGCAGACTTGATCTTAACAGATGAGCTGGATTTAGACACCCAGCGAGGAGAAAATTATGTAAAACTGCCTGGAAGAACGTACAGGAAAAAACAGATAGTGAAACAGTATGACCAGTGGTGGGGGATGGGAAGAAGTATAAAACAAGTAGTAAGTTGGAGGAAAGTTCAAGGCAATACATATTTTTAAGAACAAGCAAAAATTAAGATATTATAAAATAGGCAAAGGAGAGCTCTCACACGCATTTGGCAGCAATAGTGTGCAAGGCAGAGTAAATTCTCTGCATTCTCTGCTTCCTTTAGGCCTGCTTTTTTGACATGACAAATAAAAGGACAAACATTGTTTCTATACCTCACTTCCAGACCCGGACTCTAGTGGTCTCTTCTTCCTTGGTCCAATAGCTGCAAGAGCTGTGAGATTAGCATCTCTCTGCTGTATCTGTGCGAGCTCCAACTGTTGTAACTGGAAGACAGAATTTTAAAAAATCAGTGTTTACACACAGCCATGCTCAAAGAGGGGAAAGAAACTGACCACTAAGCCCACTTCTCTGTTCTTTCCCAAATATATGAGAGTGCAAAATAAATAACAGATTTCCCTAACAGCCAAGTGTACATCATATTCTGATTCCTTTCCTCTGATAAACTCCTTAGTCCTGAATCTCTAAACAGAAGAGGCAGAATTTAGGTAAGGAAGAAGTATAGAATAGAGCAGAAGAAAGACATTTTAGAGCTTAATCTCTCCTCAAGTTTAAGCACAGATAAGAAATGCCTAAAGAGTAAGTTGAACGGTAAATTGGAGTGAAAGCAGCTAAACTACTGTCAAACTTTTCAGATTAAAAGTGAATTACAGCTGACCCTTGAACAATGAATGTGGGGTTAGAGGTGCTGACTATCTATGCAGTAGAAAGTTTACATATAACTTATAGTTGGCGTTCCAGCATTGGAGAAGGAAATGGCAACCCACTCCAGTGTTATTGCCTGGAAAATCCCAGGGACAGGCGAGCCTGGTGGGCTGCTGTCCTTGGGGTCGCACAGAGTCGGACACGACTGAAGTGACTTAGCAGTATAGCTTATAACTAACATATAACTAAATTAAAGAATCTGCCTGCAAGCAGGAGATGGGGTTCTAACTCTGGGTCAGGAAGATCCCTGGAGAAGGGAGTGGGTCCCCACTCCAGAATTCTTGCCTGGAGAATTCCATGGACAGAGGAGTCTGGCAGGATACAGGCTATGGGGTTGCAAAGAGTTGGACATGACTGAGCAGCTAATACACAACACATAATTAAATTTACATATAACTTATGGAGGTTTCTGCATATCTACATATCCATAAACTCAATGAACTGAAAGTCATGTAGTACTAGGTACTCAGTGAAAAAAATATATACTTAAGTGAATGCACACAGTTCAAATCTGTGTTGTTCAAAGGTCAACTGTACTTAAAAACAGACAGTTTTTATGTATTATAGGAAATAGTTCTATATGATTTACAATGCACTTCCTTAAAATTAATTCATTTAACCCTTACAATCACACTGAAAGGTATATATTGTTACAACAACATGAAAAGTATACATGTACTTTTTTTTAAACTAAGGGAGACAGTGAGGCTTTAAAGAGGTTGGGAAAACATCATAAAGGTCACACAAATAATAAGTGATAAAAATGGAACTCAGAGCCATAAAAACCTTTTCAATATATCAAAATTTTTATGGACTTACTCTTTATTTATCTCCATGTGAAAAATGGAAAGTGAGTCAGTATTGTTTTGATGTACTGCTATCACTATGGTTAAATCAGAATGATGAAATCTACAAGGTATAATTTTTTGATATTTGGGCACTAAGCTGTATCTATCAAAGATATCCTATTAAGGTAAATAACTTTAATATACTAAAATTGAGAAATAAATGCATGAAACACTGCATCATTTCACCAAGGCAAATGTCAAACGATATTCTTAAAAAAAAAAAAACAAAGTAAAGAAGTCAAAATAAAATATCACTACATAGATCCTCGGGCTTTTCCAGATGAGAAATAATGTTCAGTTCCTACCAAAAATCTTGTTACTGTGGAGAAAAAGGGAGAAAGAACCAGGCAGTGATTGCTAGATAAATATTCAAATAAGATCAGACTCCAAGATAGTCAACTGAAGTAACCTACTGGGGAACCATAAATATATCCTGAGAATACTCTTCTAAAAGAGCACTAATCAAATTTTTAACACTAAAAAAAAAAAAAAAAGATGAAAGCAGGAAACAGTTTGGGATGAAGTAGTCCATCCCAGAGAGATCACTTCAGATTACTTTATAATATCAAAGGAAAGGCAAAGAATAAGCCAGTAAGCTATAGGTAACTGAGTCTAACAAAGCAGAAAAGTTTGACTTAACTGAAGAAAATGAACTAGGAACCACTTCCCTTCTACTCCACAAATTATAGGGTAGAAATCTGTCCTTTAAACTAAGTATTTNCAGATTACTTTATAATATCAAAGGAAAGGCAAAGAATAAGCCAGTAAGCTATAGGTAACTGAGTCTAACAAAGCAGAAAAGTTTGACTTAACTGAAGAAAATGAACTAGGAACCACTTCCCTTCTACTCCACAAATTATAGGGTAGAAATCTGTCCTTTAAACTAAGTATTTACGTATATATAAACTGTTAGAAAACTATTTTCGGGAGTTGTAAACTATCTTTTGTTGAGGCTGGTCTTTTAAATAAAATATACAGTTTTAGAGTCTGATGCTGTCACAATATAGAACTTGAGGGTGACAAAATACAATTTTAGCTGATCTACCCTACAGCACAAATCAAACAACAAGCTATATTTTAAAGTCTTTCCCTGTAGAGAAATGGTATCTATAAGACAGTCACACCAAACAGTTTTAAAATTAACCTCTGTCTTCAGATTCTTCTCCCTAAAAAGTAAAACATTTTCTCTCTGCAAATCATACTTTGGTTTTCAAAAATCTCACACACAATGTTTTAGAAAATTTTGCAAAACTCTTAACAAAAATAGAAACTGACCATAGTTTGGTGGGTCCTGTATTTACAATAAACTTTCTTAAACTCAGTATATCGTGGCCAGCACAATACACTGTGGATGAAGACATGTAAACTTTCTGTGTGATAAAAAGGAGTCACTGAATTAGAGGTTCCGTAGTAGAAACAAGATTGCAAGTGACATGATTATTGACACAGAAAATTTCAAGGTATTTATAAAAAACAAAATTAAAGAACTTCCTAGGTCTAATAACGAGTTTAAGCAAGGCTACAAGATGCAAGTCAATACACATAATAATCACATTTCTAAATACCATTCCAATCCCAAAGAAAGGCAATGCCAAAGAATGCTCAAACTACAGCACAATTGCACTCATCTCACACGCTAGTAAAGTAATGCTCAAAATTCTCCAAGTCAGGCTTCAGCAATACATGTACCGTGAACTTCCAGATGTTCAAGCTGGTTTTAGAAAAGGCAGANGTCAGGTGGTCTGGTATTCCCATCTCTTGAAGAATTTCCCACAGTTTATTGTGATCCACACAGTCAAAGCCTTTGGCATACTAATTTTTGAATACTGAACCAGCTTTGCCTTCCTGGGATAAAGTCTTCTTGGTCAAGATATATTGTTTTTAGGTATGACTGGATTTGACTTGCTAATATTTTGGTGAAGATGTTTACACTTATGTTCATGAGCCATATTGATCAATACTGTTGGCTGGTATGCAGATTAGGTCAGGGTCACATATGACAAGCGTGTAGCTCAAGTGGGAAAAAAAATAAACAGAAGAATATGGGGTTGCTTTCCTGAGCTCCTCCCTTTCTACCGCCTGTTCCCAGTAATTCTTGGTTCCTTGGGGCTCATTCCTCTTTTTGTCTCTCCGGCTATAAGGCTGGGCCTTTAGTTACTCCTCTTGGCCATGTAGTTCTGTGACTGTGTCCATGTCTAGGATCAAGCAGCAAGTATGAAAACAGAAACCAAAAGCTTACTAGGCAGAATTAGAGGAGCTATTTTGCTAGTTAGCCTTTATAATTCAACCTCGTCTTTCAGGAAAATAGTATAGTCCACATAATCTCAACTGGACACTTCCCCCCCTTACACTCACAGTTTTTTATATATTGTTGAAAAGAAATATAATGTATTATATTGATATAAGATTACATAATTTTTTTTCCCAGTTCTTACTCTTATATTCTTTTTTTATTCTCAACCTCTGGAAGGAAACCACTCCCCCAACACACACATACAAAATTGGTATATTAGTTAGTTTTTGGAAACAGAGATGGTCAATCTCAGGCTTATATTTAAAAGCCTGATGGCATCTTTCTTAAAGGTCTCCATAGCTAATGTTTTTAAGTTATTGGTTTTCCCTCTAATACCTTACCTTTCCCTAAATTATGACAGCTCTGTAATACAAGCAGAGTATGTATTGTTACATTCATTTTAAATACAAGAAAATGGGTAAGTTCAGAGGTCAAGTGATTTTCCCACAGCGAAATCAAGACAATGGTAGACTGAATCTAGCATCCAAGACTCCTGATTCCTACCTCAATGCTCCCGCCGCTGTAATACATACATTTTCCCACAAAAGGAAAACATGTCTCTCAAGACACACAGATCCCATATTCAAAATTAAAGATGCACACTCCCTTCTGAAGAAGCTCTAAATAAAAAATAAAGTGTCATCTTTTTTACGTACACCAATCCAGAGATACAACCAATAAAGGTCTCTTCTGAAAATATCCATTAAAAAACCTACTGTAGCTTTCCTGTGTCCAAAAAGAACCAAGTGAATGGTAACTGGATGGGGACTGAACTATGCCAATTCAAGATGCCAATTCTCAGATTCCCCAAATCATAGTATATAATTTAACCTTCTATAACTATATAGTCAATGGAAAAAGAAAAGTGATAGATTTTAAAGGCCACCTTCTTCCTCCTACTGGACCAAGGATTATAAGTGTGGTCTCCAGAGCAGCAGCAGCAATTGCAAAATCAGTGGAGATTGGTCAGAAATGTGAATTCTCAGGCCTCACCCAGGCCTGCCGTATCATAGATGCCTGGGACTCAGCAATCTGTGTTTTACCGAGTCCTCCAGATAATTCTTATGTATACCTAAGTTTGAGAACCACTTAGACTAGCAATGCTTTGAAACAAGGCAATTCTGCCTCTCTGCTATGTATACAAGTTGTTTATAACTTGTCATTTTAAGAACACCTTCTCCATACTACATTAATTTGATTGCTAGAATGTACTTTTAATGACAAATTTCATTTTGCCCTGTTCAGTGTTCCATGAATTTTGACTCCTGTAGAACTAGCATAAAGTTTAAACACAAGCTGCTATAATTTAACAGTTACCCTTCACCATCACATTTCATTGACTCCATATCTTTTAAAATTTCATTATAAAGAAGTCCCTTACCCTTCTTGTACCTAAATAATATATTTTCTAATCAGTAATGAGTCTTATGAGTCAGTATTCTATTTATTGTACAATAATGTTTTATGGAGAATTGTATTTCTTATAGTTCTTATACCTTATACAAACAAAAATCCCAAGTACTTCAGGGTACTGTCATGCATTTTATTCATTTAATACTTATTTTTGTAGTTTCTAGAGGTAGTACTGTGAAATTAATGTGCAGTAGCTACATGTCTTGCATTCCTTTTTCTTTCTTCTATTGTCTGATAAGAAATGAAAATGGGAATGCTAGGAACTGTTGTAAAGAAAATGAAGTCTTTGCCTCACTCTGCACAGATGTACTGAATTCACATTCCCACAGGAGAAAGAAGATATTTAAAAGGAAGTAAGGGTCACAATATATATAACAAATGTTTAAGGAGTCAGGGTGTTTGAACTCCAAGGTCAGATGGCTTGCTCCATAGAATTCTGGATGATGTGGTAAGAAAGGAAAACACTGAAGGCTAGATGGCAATCTAGGACGCACAGCACACATTTCAGACAAGTCTGCAGATGCACTGAACAAAAATGTCCCTGCTTGTTTGAAGTCACAATCGGGCAATTAGTATTCTATTTAAAACCTTTCACAAATGGACAGTGAAATGGAAGAATGTCAGTACTTACATTTTAGTAAAAGTATCTAAGGGAATAAAAAAGCCATCACAATTTAAAAGTGACCATATTTAAAATATAAAGTTGCAATAAAGAGAGAAGACACGTATAATGATGTTTTTCTAGGAAAAAATAGAAAACAGGAAAAAGATGGCCTCAAAGTTGGAATCAGAATTCAAGAGGGAAGGAATATAGGGATATATGTATTCTTATGGCTGATTTCCATCGTTGTATGGCAGACACCCACACAACACTGTAACGCAACTATCCTCCAATAAAAATAAATTTAAATAAAGTTTGATATCCACAGACATTTTAGCCAGACAATAAGGTTTTCAAATAGACAGATAACCTGTCAGGTCAGTAAGAACAGAATGTAGCAGGAGCTACTTCACTGAATTGAAGATTAAGCTGAAGGCAAACCGAAAGGCAGCCTACTTTATTTTTATTTGGCTGCACTGGATCTTACTTGGGGCATATGAGATCTAGCTTCCTCAATCAGGGATCGATCCCAGACCCCTGGCAATGGGAGTACAGGATCTTAGCTACTGGACCACCAAGGAAGTACCCAGTTTACTTTTTTTTAATGTGCTGAATGAGAATGACAAAATTGGAAGAAGCCAACAGGAAGGATGAAAAGAAATTAGACACCTTTATAAAAACCTGCTTGATTGAACAGTTTGTCAAGAAGGAATGCATAGATTCTAAAACTGTATTAGAGACAAGAAAACCAAGGGGAGAAATGACCAAGATCAAAAGTCTAGCCCTTAACAACTAAAAGCAATCATGAAGTATAAGCCTATGTACAAAGGGGACTCAAGCTGTGATTTAATATTTATATGACAGACATCATTGCTGAAACATTTCTCAGGATCAATAAAGCCTACAGCTTCTTTAAATAGTTCTTTGGAGTTCTATATTTGTAAGATACGGTCATTAATCTATTTCCTGTGCCCAGCTTGGTAGGTAGGTAATTACCTGGAAAAGGAGAGCAAAGCAGTTTTAACTGAGAAACTGGAAGGCCATCTGTACTAATTTTCGTGACTGGACAGTGAAAACTTCCTAAAGAGCCAAATACCAAAACATTACAAACCAAAGCTTTATAGTTTATACCAGTGTGATAACAATTAGCATATTCCAAATGATAACCTTACAAATTACCGTATAACAATTCAACGCCATAAGACAGGGTCAATGATCATTGCAACCAAACAAAATACGGTGTTTTGCTATATTTAAAGTGGACAAACAACAAGGACCGAGTGAAGAGCGCATGGAACTCTGCTGTGGCGGCCTGGATGCAAGCGGGGTGGGGAGATGGGTACATGTTTATGTACAGCTGAGCCCCTTTGCTGTCCACTGAAACTATCACAATGCTGTTAACTGGCTGTATCATCAACACAAAATAAAAGTTTTTCCTTAAAAAAATATGGTATATTTGATTCTAAACTAGAGACCCTAAAAATATAAGTTTATCAAGAGCTCTAGGGGGCAAAAGGATGACAAAAATGACAATATTTTACTTTTATTAAACACTTGCAACGAATACAGGGTGGCCCTGTTCTTGGAACTGGGCCAACGTATTTGATTCTTTCTTTAATCAAAGAGGATTTAGAATAGGAAGCAACCAGAAAACTTTCCAAATATTTTGGAAAGAAAATATATGGTCTTTTAAATCTTGCTAGGAAAAAAGAAATAAATGGAGCTGCGAAAAGAGTGGGGAGGAAAAAAGAACAGGTTTGCCACCACCTGCTGTCACGGAGAAGTTTCTTCCCCTTCATATTTGCTCTTAGACTTTTTTTTGAAAAATCCTATCCAACTATTCATCCCTCAGGGAATTTAAAACACACACACACACACACACAATTAAAAGAAAAACCAACCCACCAACCAAAACCACTCCATATAAACCTGAAGGAAAATTCAATCTAATCATCCAGATGTTTGAAGGTTTATGAAGGAAGAACAGACAGGATAAGGCCTTTAATGATAAAAGGGTAAGATTTCTGATACATATTTTGCAAAAGTGGCTGGAATTGGAAGCAAGATAAGAATCTAATCAGTCCTTAATGAAAACAAAGAGGACCACTCATGATTCAAAGCAACCACAGAGTGCCCATCCCCACACAATCCACCATCAAGCCAGGCTTGCTGAAAGGGTAGCGGTATAGTTCTTGTGGTTCCTTTTTTCAGGTGATATTTTTAGGTTAATTTTCCACTGGAAAGAAATGAGTACCAGAAATCTTTTTGTTGTTGAAATAAAATGATTCTGGTTTCAAATCATTCTTAATGTTCTTTCATAGTTCTCTTTGCCCCAATCCAGAAACTCCTCCATCCAGAGTTCATGTTTTCTTCCTTTTCTGTTTTAGTGAAAATACACCACATTGACTGTAAGGATCTTACTAGATTTCCATTTGTTTTGCCTCAGCTCCTACATTAATCCAAACAATAAGGGCCCTTAAAACATTCATAAATAACCTGCTGCTGCTGGCACCTAGGAGCCGAGTGCAGCAATGTTAAGCAACAACAAATTTCATAGTTCAAGAGGCACAGTTAAGGAAAAAGGTTGCTCAGGAAATCAGTCTTATTTAGCACAAAGATCCTTAAAAATTGCATGAAATCAGTCAAGTAACTATAGAAACCAATTTCTTCAGCTCCATATCACACGTCTCACACCTCAATTGTCTTTATTATCGTCTGCTGTCAGATCCTTAATCAGAAATGTGAACAGGCTTGATGATTTATTCAGCAGGGAAAAGAATCTGTAGGTCAAGTGAAAAATTTCACACACACACACACACACACACACCCATCCACACACACCCCATCTTCAACCTTAGGTATTTTCATTTCCTTCTGTTCTCAGCAGCTCTGGGGGCAACTCCAGTGAGATCCAATATTAAGGCTCAATTAAAATAAGCTCCAATTAGTGGAGCTTTTTTCTCTGGGGCTAGAAAAGTCAGGAAATGGATATTGGGAAATGTAAAAAGTCAGCTACTGAGAGGAGGCTGCAGACATAAATGAACTTATTTGTTGATTTCTACAGTTGCTATGCAGAGGCCTCTGGGAGTAAAAGCTTAACCAGTCTAAGCTATAAACTAAAACCCCTGCAGCTAAACATGAACTGTGTGAAACAAGGGCTCCATTCCAGAACAGAAAACTGCTGGGCCCAGAAAATTAAAAGCCAGAGGCGTTTTCCATTTAAAACTAAATCCCAGTACCACCTCCCAGCCAAAGAATTATAAGCAGTATCAGATTTACAAAACGAACAATTACCCTGGAAAAATGTAGCCTATTGTACAGTCCCAGATGCTAAATCTCAGAAGTTTCTTTCTTTTTTTTTTTTTTTAAATCCCACATTATATTCCTCCAACTGGGCTGCTGGAGTTTACAAAGAGCCATTTCTAGACAGGCCTAAGCCTTGAAAATAAATTTTAAAAAGAGACCACATAACTCATTGACCTCATTTGAAGCACTGCCCTTGCCTTCAGCAGTTCCTGTCCTTCCCCAAGGCTTCGGCAAATGGTATGCAACAGCAAAATAAACCCTGACCTAATTGCCAGGAGAGAGCTGCCAACCTTCCCTCCAACACAAAGACAAGCATGGTAACTTGAAAGTCCTACCTCTTTGGCTTTCTGCTTTAATCTCAGCTGTTCTGGATCTTCTTTATTGGAACGACTCTATCAAAGGAAAATACAATTTTAATAGAAATTACTAGCATCTAAACATCATAGTTGCCGTTAAATATTTAATAAATGACAATTTTCTCTTGTGATTGAAAACCTTAGCTCTGGGGGAAAATGCCTCAATCCAGTCCTGTGCTCCCCCTACCTCCTCCCACCTCATCATCTGGGCTGGCTGCTGCAGTTCTAGCCTGGAGGAAGTTTATACAGAAAATGATGCTAACAATGTCAGTCAGGTCCAGTTGAGGCATGATGTTGTTCTTGTTGGAACACTAAAAACTGAAAAATGAATGGTACAGAGGAAGGAAAGCAAAGGAGGATAACTGTTGGCTTAAATGGATGAAAACAATCAACGCTGGCTAATCCTCAGGTGAAGCCATTTTCGTAAAACATATGGTATTTCAAAGACTATTAAAATCAAGAAACTGACGGACTTTGAACTGAATTTCTCTCTCTTCAAAAGTGTAATTTTTAAGAATTAAGGAAGAAACACATCCCAGTGTTTTCACTAGAGTATGTTATCTTCTTTGGATTCTCTGTTGCACTTAGTTGAATGCTGTGCCCAAGTAGAGGTTCAAAAACTGTTTATTGAATGTTTCTTTTCATGCTAATTCAGTTCAACACTCCAAAAATGAATAATTTTGGAAGACTGCTATAAGAAGAGAGCTACCTTATACATGTAATGCTATGATGGATCAAAAGGTAAGGAAGGAATTTTATTTTTGACACCATGGACATTTGTCTGCTGAAAAAGGCACCATGGACAGGTGTATCCTTTTTCTCATTCTAACAAAATTACCTAATTCCTTAGAAATCTGAATATTCTATAAAATGAAACGTTAGCTAACTAAATTCCTTAGAAATCTGAATATTCTATAAAATGAAACATTAGCTAACTAAAGATAGGCTAACAAAATAAAAGCTAAGTGTATTTTCCTAATTTAATAGAATTTTGTTAAAGGGAAACACTAGAAACTGTTTAGATTTGAGTGCCTTCCAATTTTAAACACCTTAATACTTACAGATTCTATTCAAAGTAATTTTTTCTTCATTTTGTGTCCAATCTACTAGAACAACTTCACTCCAACTGAAACTAAGAAAACCCCTTTATTATTATATTTACATTAGGAGAGAATGAGTATGTGTATGTATGTATTCACACAAAAACGCGTGTATATGTTTGTGTATATAATGCTTTGCCTCAGTATAAAATGGGCACATTTTGTTATCAAGTCTTTGTCAGTCAACCAACATTTACTGACTATCCATAGTATGTATCCTACTTGACTTGTCATTGTTCTAGGCCTTGGAGATACAGAAATGAGATGACAAGACAAAGTCCCTGCCTAAGAAGATAAAAATAATAAAATTTACGGAAATTAAACACAGCTGTGAAATAGAAAATATTTACGATGGGGAAAAATAAAAAATGACTGAGAATGGTAAGTGCTATGAAGAAAACAGGATCATGTGATTGAAGCGGGAGAGCACTTCTACAGCTAGAATGGGATGGAATCCATCGCTAAGGAGTGAAAACTGAATAGAGATCTGAATGGCAAGCAGGAGGCAGCCACACAAAGATCTGAGGGAAAACACCCCAAGCAGAAGGCAGAAGTCGCTGCAGAAGCCAAAAAATGGGAATCTGGTTGGCACACTTGAGGAAAAAAGGAGGCTGCTGTGGCTGGATACCAGGGACCGCCTTGCAGGCCACAGTAAGGAGTTGGGGTTTGATTCTTGTTATAAGAAAAAGCAACTGGAGGATTTGAAGCACAGGTGTGAGATGCCACTGACAAGACACTTTTGAAAGGCCCCTGGAGGCCGTGTACAGGGTGCACTGAAGGGACCCAAGACTGGAGGCTCACGAATACAGAGCAATTAGGAGGCTGTTCTAAGACAACTGTTGTGAATACAAAACTGGGACAGAGATGAGGATGACTTGAGCTGGCATCAGAGCAGAGAAGGTGACAATAAATAATTAGATTGAAACATATGTTGGGGGCAGAGCCAACCACATTTACAGAAGGACTGGACACAGGATGTGAAGTAAAGAGAGGAGTCAGGGATGATACCTAGGACTGCGGTCTAAGTAACTGGAAGGATAATAGTTCCAACTTTCCGAGAAGATCAAAAGTGCACTAGACCCTGGGGAAGGGAACTCAGTCATCAGTTCTGGATGCCTCATCAGTAGTCTAGGATACAAACTTGGAGCACAATGAAAGGTCACTGTGACAGGAGCTGAATGAGCCAAGAAGGGAAAATCACGAGGCAAGGTCAGAGAGGGAGGTGGGTGCCTCTTAAAATTTGGTAAGAAGTTTGGATTTTAATTTAAGTGCAAGGGGAAGCCACTGAAGGAATTTTATGCAACAGAGAGACACACATGATTTGTTATGAAAACATTTTCCTGACAACAGTATGAAAAATGGATTGTAGAAAAATGGATTCTATCTTAGTTAGAAGATATTATAAATGTTCAAGGGCAAGAAGACTTAGAGTGGTGACAACAGTGATGAAGAGAGGGGTGATAGATACATTTTCGGAACTGAATAGGAAGTGACTGGATGCAGGACAAGAATAGAGGAAAGGAGTTAATGATGACATCCTAAGTTTCTTGGCTTGAACAGCTGGGTGAGTAACAATGTCATTTACTGGGTAAGAAAACCTGCAAGACTACAAGGTGAAAAGGGAAAGTGAGAGCAAATATAATATACTACATCCAATAAGAACTAAGTAAGTATTTAATACTTTATAATCTTGTTTATAGCATAGTAATTGGAAATAAATCCCAATAAACCACCTCATTACAGAGGCTGCATGTTTGCTTATAACACTCACAGGCTCAGGAAAGAGCATCTGCCTGTCCCAGCTGCCTTTCCCAGTGCAAGAGGGGTCAAAATGGGGACAGAGACTGTCAGCAGTGAGAAGCTGCTCAGTCACACGGCTCTGGTGCACCCTGACACATGAAGGTGCAGACCAGAGGCCAAGAAAGAAGGGAGATAAAGGGCTGCAGAGGCTCGCCAAGGCATGGGCCAGCAGGCATGGCGGCCAATTACATGGGCCATGAAATGAGGATAGGGATGACAGTGTTAGCAGACAGAAGAGTCAGTCAACATGGCTGCTTGAAAGATTAGTTACATTGATCAAATAAGTAAATAGCAAATATAAGTAAATATATCAAGGATAATGAGAGCCAAGTTTCTGACTACAGAGTAAATAGTTATAAACATGGAAAGGTTAAGGCTAGGAAGAATCCTAAGATATAAAATAGAGTCAAAGGTATTCATATAACAAATTATAGTTTTATAATATAAATTTATGGTTTTATAACATACACACACAGAAAAATATTTATGGACCTATGTGTGTTTATACGCATATGTACACATATATACATACCATACATAAACTTCCTACCTCTGTCTATTTGACAGAGTCTACATGTAATAATACTCTCTGAGCAAGGAGCACACAGTAGGCTCTAATCTTGTTTCCGGGTATCATCCTTAACTAAAAAAATACAGGGTTCCTGGGAGAAATGACTGATTCTCGGGCTGCAGAGGATGAATGAAAGCTGGGCCTGGAGTATCTTGTGCCTGAAAGTAAGGACATGTTCAGTGACTGATGTTACTAAGACAAAAGGACAGAGGTGCCAGCTGCAAGGGTCTTCCACTCAAGAGATCTCAGCATCAGAATAAATCATGACAGTACTAAGTTATAACCTATCACCATCAAACAGAAATCTGAGAGGCTATACTGATAAAAATGAGTGAATGAATGAGAGAAAGAAAAGTTCTTCCATAGAAGACAGTACTAACAAATGTGGAAGAGGTAACAAGAATAAAGAATCACTGTTTGGCAGCCATCATAGATGTAGCTGATTCATAGGTATCATCTATAGATGCTAAAGTTGCTAAGTGGAATTTGATAAGGTATGGGATTATTGGTAGAATGCTATAATACCTTTCTACAAAAAACTAATTGATTACAAAGGGGAAAAGGGCAAGTTTAAAATGGAACTGATCAAGTTTGCCTTTTGGAAGCATCAACTGAGAAGAATGCAGCATCATTTCTATGTATGTATAACCACCAAGAATGCATGACCTAAATCAAATCACGAGGAAACACAAGATGAACTTTGGTTCAGAGTCACCTACAGAAGGAAGGGCCTGTACTCTTGAAACCTGTCAAAGACATGAAAGGAAAAGGGTGAGGAGATCTGAAAGAAGGAGTCTGAAAAGAGATGACAACTGAACAGACACATATAACTGAACAGGAAAATGGACCTTGAAGGAAAAAGATTTGAGACAGCTGGTAAAATCTGGCTGAGGTCTAAGGATTTAGATGGTGGTGTCATATTAGTCACATCCTGACTTGGAAGGTTATACAGGAGAATGTCCCTGATTTTCCAAACACATGCTAGAATGTTCAGGAGTGATGATGAGACGTCATGTCTAAAGCTTGCTTTCAAAGGTTCAGAGAAAGACTAGAGAAAACAGTATGAGAAACCTCTGAATTGAAAGGGAAAAAGAGCAGAAGAAAAGAGTAATGATGATGGGAGTGTGTACCTGTTTCCAGAAACAGTGGAGATGGAACAAGTACACTAAAATCTTAAAAATGGGAACCTCAACGGAAAAGGAGACGTGTTGTTCTGGCAACCTTTCTATAAGCATGGGATGATTTCAAAATAAATAAAACTTTTAAAAACTATTCCATTTTAAGAAATCCTTCAGAGACATCTAATGGCCTAACAAAACCAAGACAGTCAACCAATGATAAAGCTGATTCCGACCTCCTTGCCAGGCCATGTTCACTATACATCAAACGGGATCTTACCTTGGCTGCTTTAAGTAACATTTCTCTTTCTTCTAAATCCTTTCTCTGCTTCTCCAGTTGATCTAGCTTTTCAAGAAATTTGAGTTGTGATCTGGTGTCATTAGACAGGATGTAATTTTCACTTGCCTGGGGGAAAAAAAAAGTTTTCTGATGATTCAAGGCAACACATTCTACATCAGGTCTTGTTATAAATCAACTAAAGACAGTTACACAAAGATACATAGGGAGGTAAATTTTCAGGAGGTAATATTTTGTTTCTGCTAAACAAAGCAAGTATGTTAATCATTCTTAAAATCTGAGAGGCAATTTAAAAAGAACTCTGAAAGTCCCTCAGTCATGTCCAACGCTTTGCAATCCCATGGACTGTAGCCCACCAGGCTCCTCTGTCTATGGAAGTCTCCAGGCAAGAATACGGGGGTGGGTTGCCATTCCCTCCTGCAGTGGATCTTCCTGACCCAGGGGTTGAATCTGGGTCTCCTGAACTGCAGGCAGATTCTTTACAGTCTGAACCACTAGGGAAGCCCTCATTCTTAAAATGTGAGAGGCGATTAAGCAAAAATTCCAAAGAGCTTTCCTAGCAAGCTTCAACCAGAGGGGAGGAAAAAGGAATTAAGCCCAGCAGATCCTGATAATAGGAATAGAAAGCAAAACAGTGTATTGTTTACCTATTATCTAAATCTTTTTAGTTAAACTACTGTCAATCTCATCAGACTTTAATGATTAATTAAATCTTAGGCCCATAAAAGATAAAAATAAATAATCACCTCCCTGAAAAATACACCAAAGATGAAAGTTATTACCTTTGCTTCTATTGCTGAATTGGTCTAACTTTGACAAGCAAATGCAATTTCTATCAAAAGACAACATAAGATCAAATGTCAAACATTAAAATCCTAAACACTGTTGTGAGGACTTCCTTAAGCTATGGACTTGGGCAGAAACTTGCATAAATCAGAGTCATAACAAAAATTGTAATTATTCATCTTCAATGTTCCATAAAAGGATAAAATTTACAGTTTCATTTATTCTGATATGCTAAACTATAAAACAGTGCTTCACAATCTAAATACTTTGTTATTTTCTTCATCTGATATGACCACTCGTCTCTGAATATTAATACATATATGCTTGTGGGGGTGGGGAGTGACTTCTTGCCATCTATTCATCTCAGTAATTCAGACATCTAAGCTATAGGGGGAAACTATATAACAGGAAAACTGAATGTTTTTAAACATTTAGTCCAACAGTCAGTGCCTGGCTTGGAAATCTGGTTACAGTACCATTCTCATCTTTGTTTTATCCCATGCTCATGGATGATTCAATTAACTGGGACTGAGAGATTTCATATGCCCAAGATTCTTTTTAAATTAAATTTTTATTGTTGGTATTTAACTGGATCAAAGGAGTATTACATAGTATAACGAACAAGGATGTATTAGTGCTACTTATTTTACTTTGTGTTTAATACAAAGAAGAATTCTCAAATGTTTTTTAAAGTTAAATAATACAAGATAGAGTATGGAATACATTATGGGCCAACCATACAGGCATAAACAAAATAACCAGTGGTTTCTTAAAAACTTCATTTTTACCATTTTTGTGTTCATACACTCTGGAGATAGTTTACTGAGAGGATTTAATTTAAAAGGACAACAAATGCTAAATTAAAAAGGGGCACAGACTTTCTAAATTTGAACCCAATCTCATTTCCATGCTAAGATTCCTTCTCTCTCTCTCTCTTCCAGCTCAGTGAAACTACCTCTTGCTTAATGCATCCTTCCTTTACTTTTCCAGATCCTAAACAAATGAGTGTCTTCCCTATTTCTACTGAGTCTCTAACTTTAATTTAAATAACAGTAACCCCAATTTTATCATGATCCTTCCTGTCTATCCAGCTGGTCTAACTGAAGTCTTCTTGGATCACAGAGGAGGGTGCTTTAGTAATGAAAATACAAGGACTCAGACCAAATGATGATAATATCAAGTGAATCCCATCTAAAGAAAGCACTACAGCCCCTTTCAGCTGGAAAACATGGAAGCTTTTTCAGAGCCACTAGCACTAGAAGACTCTAATATGTCTTCAGTGGGGAAAAACCTGGCAGCAAGATCAGAAGCTTTGCATCACATGTGTTTTACTTTCCACGTCTTTATTTAAATTTCAATTTATGACTATGATTAATTAGAGAATTCTAACCAGGTGAAAGATTATCAAAAGTAGATGGATTTCAAATCAAAAGAGGACAGGATTTTGCTTTTAATAAAAGTAGCTCATTGTTATGAAATTCATGGAGTAAATTTTCCCACAATGTACAGATAAAAACAAATCCTATCAGGATGAACTGAAATATAAGGACAAGGCTCAATCTGTGACACAAAAGTTATTATAATCAGAGTTTATAAAATAAGTATAATTTTGAATTAGATCTAAAAATAATTAAATGATTATCATTTGTATTTAAAGAAGGATGATCATGTAGCTGCCTTTCTATATATGCATGAACTCACACAGTGGAATTAGGTATATTAAAGAGTAAGTGTGGAGAAAGGCAGAGGGGAGAAAAATCAATCAGGATAGACAATATTAAGGCAGAAAGTTACGGAGATATTAGCTTAAAGCTAAGTTACTGAGTTTCTAAGTGGAGTAGATTCTATCCATTTTGCCTGGGGCAACTAAATCCTTAGAATATGTGCTGCTGATATACCTTACAAGAACTACTCCATCTGAAGGTTATACATAATAAAGCTTTGGATGGTATTTGAGATAGTAAACATTACATTGGAAATTGTAATGGAAACCATTCCATTATAATCAATTATTGGAAAAATTCTATCCCATACTAAATGTACATACTATATTTTGTACAGAAACTGTCTACTGTAAATGAAAGTACACTCATGTATCTGAAACAACAGGGTGAGGAAAAGGGGAGAATTCAGAAAGAGACAGTTTTACAACAGTAGTTGAAGTCTTTAATACTTTACTTTCAATACTGGGTTGAATAGTCAGACAGAATATCAATATGAAAACAGAGGACTAACACTATAAACCAACTAGATCTGAAAACCACTATAAACCAACAGACATACTGAACACTCCTCCCCAACAACAGCAGAATACACATTCTTCTCAAGTGCGCATGGAATAGCCTCTAAGAAAGATCATATGTTAGGCCACAAAACAAGCCTCATTACATTTAAAATGACTGAATTGTGCTAAGAATATTCTCTGACAACAATGGCATGAAGCTAGAAATCAAGAGAAAGAACACAGGAAATTTCACAAATATGTGGAAATTAAACAACATACTTTTAAATAACCAACAGATAAAAGAAGGCTCAAGGGAAATTAGAAAATAACTAAGAGTTAAATGAAAACAAAAACACAATGTACCAAAATTTATTGAATGCAGCAAAAGGAGTGTTTAGAGGGAATTTTATAGCAATAAAGAAATGCCTACATTAAAAGAGGAGATTGTAAATAAGCAACCAACCTTATACCTTCAGGAAACAAAATGAGAAAAGAAAGTAGGATCATTATCACTGACCTTACAAAAATAAAAAGGATTACCAGAGAATATTATGAACAATGGTATGCCAATAAATTAAAGAACCCAAAAGAAATGGACAAATTCCAGAAGTACACAGAAATAAATACTGACATTAGGGGTCTTTTTCATTTTTTTCCGATGATATTTAAACTAGTCTAGCAAATTCTCAAAAAGATCTACGCAAATGAGCACCTCAGAAACTATAAACAGTTCTCCCAAAATTCAAAATGAAGCAGAAAGGGGAGAAAATAGAATGATTTCTTCCAGGAAATTTACTGTAAGCATAGCTGACACTTCCCTAGATTCCTTTGAACCTACGTCTAGGACATCATGACAATGACCATTCTTGCAAACTCAAAACCTTATAAGGTTACCCATGTACCATGTTGTATAAAATCTAGCTGTGAACATTTCTTGATATGAGGGGAAAGGTTATCTTTTTCTTTTTTAACCCTCATCAACCAATATATTTGTTCTCCATCAAAACCATAATACAAATAAATCTAGTGCTTTCATCCTGATGATGGCAAGTGATTTGGTTCACACCACTAGGAATAAGACAAGGCTATTCGTGCAGGTAATTTTTTAAATAAAAGTCCTCAATGCAATCACTTAACTCACTGAAAGGAAATGGGAGTTGCCAGCAGAGTACGGATCACTGAAGAGAACATAACTACCCACTATTTCCTTCTAACACATCCTCCTCTTTCCAGTCAAGAGCTTTAGGAAGAGAAGCCTCGGGCATAACAGATGCATATTTCAGCCTACACTAACACAGAAGCTTTGGATACTACTGAAACTCTATTTATTTGTCATGTAAACATATCTAAATAAGGCACATTAGGAATGAGATTTTGATTTTCTACCGATATGAATTATGTCTCAACCATTTCCTTGAGAAATGTACCTAGAATATGAATCCACATCAAAAAGCTACCTTTAACAGAACAAAAAGGAGAGAGAAGAGTTTGGTCTTCGCTAATGATTTCCTTTACCTTGTAAGTTGTCATTCGATGCTGAGCAATTGTAGTCAGTTTTTCTAGAAGGCCTCGTAATCGCTCCTGTGTTGCATAGGAGATCAAGTTCACAGCATCAGAATTAAGTTCTGTAATGTCATGCTTTTTACCTGTGGAAGCAGGGAAAATCCATTACGTGTTTTAGTAGAGGCTGATAATTGAAATAATTAGCACAGCAGGTACTCTGTTCCCCCTGGAAGTCATACCCATTATGAATAAAGGTTTGGAGATTATGATTTTCCTGGTAAAGTCACAACTTCAAAGATCTTAGACATTACATTAATAAAACCTAGCCTGGAGCCTCAGAAAATATAGACATTGTTTCACTTAGCCTCTAGAATTATTCTCCTCCCAAGGTCATTTATAGGACAAAGTTAATAAGAACACAAATCAAGTCTAGTGTTCAGGGAGGAAAATGGTAACTGCAGAAATTAGTGCTGTATTCTGCTAATTTTAGTAATTAAAAAAACAGAAAATTACATTTTGCCCTATTTGACACTGTTAAGCAATTTACAACATTTATTTCCATGAATTCAGATTGTGAGTCTCTGTTAATAACTTGTCTATATGACACACCTATACTTTTTTGTCCAATACCAATCATGCCTACTTTGCACTAACTCATGTTCCATAAATTGACTTGATAATTAGTTTACAAGTTGAAATGAATTCAAAGCCTCATAATTTTACTCATCAATTTTAAAAACTTCTCTTTCACTATATCTCTTTCTATAAATAAACCAAACTTCTATTCTTCCTTCTGCTAACTAGGAAGAAAGTTTCAGGAAAACAATTTAGACTACATACCCCAAAGCAGATGCTCATTTATAAAACAACCTCATCAATATTTAAATAGCAGTTCTCTAGCTCAGTGAAACCACCTGTATCATCAGAGATGATAACCCTAAAGATACACGCAATTACGTAATCTCATCTAAATGAGTTTTCTAAGTGCTACTGTGTTTGTTTTTAACATATGCATTCACACAAATTTAAAAAATATAATATTTAACTTGCAATCTATCTGAAATACATTCTTATATACTCAAAGTGTGAATAAGGATTGCAAAAAAAATAAGCTTTAATTAAAAAAGCCAACAAATCTTGTATATATTGTTTGATCATAAGAAATGCTGCCATAAGAAATGTGAACTTTAGTTCAAAACATGGGCTATGTTAAACCAGACAGAAAAAGAATATAAAACGATTCAGCTTCATCTGTACCAAACCTTCAAAATGTATTCATTACTTTGTAGCAAAACTGAATTCATCACCAATATATGATTCAAGGAAGGGGAAAACTGGAAAGTCAAATCCACTTTACTAAAATGTCAGCATAAATAAATAGTGGGGCCTTGTATAGCAGCAATAATACAATTTCAAAACAATCCAGTGATTAAAATTATAAGTAAACATGAGTATGTAGAGGATGATATGCCAGTTGATACTTGAAGAAAAATGAACATTTAATAATATCATGTCTGGGAAAAAACTTTGAAAATAATTTCATATGTATAAAATAGAAGCGTAAGTTAAAGAAATAATCTGTATGTCTAAAATACTAAAAATAAACAAGTGCTCAGAGTTGTAAACAACTTCAGGGCTTAGTGAACAATCAAATTTTCTAATTTCCTCACGAAACTGATGATAAAACATGACAGAGTTACAAAGTCTCACTTTAAAATAAAACACTCTCTTTGGTAAAGTCATTATTAACTGATTAAGGAGATCAAGTTGGTGTTCAAAAGCTTACTATGTGATTTTACAGAACGTCTGTGTAATTTAATTTCAGTAATTGGCAAAAAAAGGAAGAACACTGGCATGTTTACTCCCCTACCATATTCAAGTAAGAAAATCTTCCTCCCCAAATTCTTTGGGTTAATTTATAACTCCTGTTATTAAAAAATGATCTTGGTTCTGACCTGTTCTGTGAACACGGAATTTTATTATAAATGAAGAACATTCCTAGAAATATATAACTCCATTCACTCTATGGTTTTTGTTTTAAAAGCTTAGGTAATTAAAGGGAAGTTTTGCAATTTTCCATCACATTAAATGACAAGTTTGTGTTTTATCACTAAGAACTGAAAATAGAAAGACATCCCCAGAATTCTCCTTGAAAGCAGAGGTTAGCAAACTAAATCTGGTCTCTCTTTTTAGATACAGTTTGATGGGAATACAGTCTTTCCTATTTGTTCATATATTGTCTACAGCTTCTTCTGTAATATAACAGTAGAGGTGAGCAGTTGCTATACAGATTATATTTGCCCACAAAGTAGAAAACATTTACTATCTGGTCCTTTGCAGGAAAACAAAACAAAACAAAACAAAACAACTGTCAATCTCTGTCCTAAAAGATCAAAAATGTTCTTTCAATACTAAAAGTTCTCCTATCACAAAGTCAAGGTCTAAATCGAGCTAGAAATAAAATTTAGAAGGGGGCAAGGTATTGATAAAATTAAGTATGAATCTACTTGTGCTCCACCAGAATTCTAAATAATTATGTGGCTAAAAGCTGTTAAAACACCAGCAAATTTCCCAAGCCATCACAGAAAGGTATGTGCTTAGGCTTAATCCCAAATTAAGGAACTGCCTCCTGCACAGTACACAACAGAATGTAATGAAGAAAACAAAAGAGAAAGAAAGAGAAGGGGAGAAGAAAGAGTGAGAGGGAGGGTTGCAGAGGAGAGCAGTCAAACAAAACACAAGCAAACTGCAAACATTTTACAATTAGCTTTTCTGAATTCCAATCCTTTTGAACTAATGTAAATTCTGAAAGTGAAAGAGGAGAGTGAAAAAGTGTTGGCTTAAAGCTCAACATTCAGAAAACTAAGATCATGGCATCCAGTTCCATCACCTCATGGGAAATAGATGGGGAAACAGTGGAAACAGTGGCTGACTTTGTTTTTCTGGGCTCCGAAATCACTGCAGGTGGTGACTGCAGCCATGAAATTAAAAGACGCTTAATCCTTGGAAGGAAAGTTATGACCAACCTAGACAGCATGTTAAAAAGCAGAGACATTACTTTGCCAACAAAAGTCCGTCAAGGCTATGATTTTTCCAGTGGTCATGTATGGATGTGAGAGTTGGACTATAAAGAAAGCTGAGATGTGAGAGTTGGACTATAAAGAAAGCTGAGAGCTGAAGAATTGATGCTTTTGAACTGTGGTGTTGGAGAAGACTCTTGAGAGTCCCTTGGACTGCAAGGAGATCCAACAAGTCCATCCTAAAGGAGATCAGTCCTGGGTGTTCATCTGATATTTAAGCTGAAACTCCAATACTTTGGCCACCTAATGTGAAGAGCTGACTCATTTGAAAAGACCCTGATGCTGGGAAAGATTGAGGGCAGGAGGAGCAGGGGACAACAGAGGATGAGATGGTTGGATGGTATCACTGACTTGATGGACATGGGTTTGGGTGGACTCTGGGAGTTGGTGATGGACAGGGAGGCCTGGCATGCTGAGGTTCATGGGATCGCAGAGTCGGACACGACCGAGCGACTGAACAGAACTGAAATTCTACTTTTTCAGAATAAAAGGATAACATATACTGAGGTGAAAAAAGTGATAATTTGTACAGCATACCGTAGGAGCTCAAATATTTACTAAGTAGACTTTTTAAGTAGACTTAGAATATGTAACAGCAATGAATTTTATAGTCCTTAAATATACCATGGATGTATCAAACATCAGAAACTTTCAGTTTTGTGTGAAGCCTTCAACACAGAATACAAAGGTTCTTACTCAAGCATACTAAAAGGTCACTGGTGCTGGCCCCTCAAGTTGGACATGGGTAAAGGAGGAGAGTTAGTCTCCTGCAAGCCCTTGGGTCAGGACACAAGAAATGAGAAGACACACACACAACAATCTCTCTTCAATTTGTCTCTTTTTTCAGTTACCACTGTAAGTTTGCTATTAACAACAAAAATGTTTGGCTCCAGAATGAAACAGGTATGTTCTCTACCATTTCCTTTCACATACTTCAGGCCATCTAACAACTACTAGCCAGAGAGAACCCTGATATTCTAGTTTCGCTCTTTTACCGTAAGGATGGGTTTGAGTTCCAGGGTGGAGATGAGGAAAAAGGGACTTCATCGCGTTGGCTATTTCTTTGCTTCATAAACACAAATTTGTAACATAAATTACATGCCTAAAGGCCAACCAAGGAACAACAGCACAGAAAAAAAATATATATATATCGTTAAGTATATCTATATACTTATGATATTAACTACCTATACCAGAAACCACAGGTTGTATGATTTAAGTTACTTTAATAATTTTTAAAATAAAATACTTCTGTATCACCCATGAAATCTTGATTACTTCCAGAGCTTTTGTTAAGCTTTAGAGTTTCCAGAAAAACCAACCCAGGCTATCTAACTCTTGGTAACACTTTCCTTGGATCAGACAGTCTTATCAGGTCAATAATCATACTTACCAATGTCTAAAATTCGCTTTTGTAGAGCTCCAATGAAAAGGAATGGTTCATCTTTACAGGACTGAACAAGTGTGCCAACCAATTCAGAGTTTGTTGCTAAGATGCAGGCGTTTTCTTCACTGAGGTTGACACCTGCCATGGAAGTCACATCATTGATGTCATCTTCATCTCTAATAGAAAAAAAAGGAAAGCTTTTTGGTGGTGGTGGTGGTACGTGAATGAGTGATTTCAAAGAGCAAGGAAGTATAGATCTCTCCTTATAACTAAAGACATTATCTTACTTAATTTATCCAAACAAGAGAAGAAGTGAGGCATGGCTATCCCTCTCTGTCAGTCTTTAAAATTAATTGGTATCTCTAACCACTAGTACATTTAATATCAGAAAGATGGATCACAGATACCTGTCTCCTGGTACCCATTTCTCCCTCTTGCAGTTTAGTAAATAGGGTGCACTAAGAGGGATTTTGGTCCAGTGCTCTGTGACAAACTAGAGGGTGGGAGAGAGGTTTGCGGTGAGGGCAGGGACAGGATACCCATGGCCAATTCACGTTGATGTATGGCAGATGTCAATGCAATATTGTGGAAAAACTGTCCTCCAATTAAAATAAATAATTTTTTTCAAAAAAGAGGGATTTGTAAGTTAGTCTAAGTTATCCACAAACTGCCTCCAATGAAAGATAATGAAATAAAAAAACAGGCTTCTTTTTTTCATCCAAGATGATTAAAAACCCCTGAAATATCCCCACTGCCCTCCACTGGTCCACTGAGGAGGAGGAGAAACCCTTCGATCCTGAAAAGTCCATACCCATAAAAAGGCCCTTGAGAAGAATCTCTCTAGACCAGCTATTCTGAAACTGTATGGTTAAAACTAGCTTTGTTTTTCTGCTTCAGACTTTTGGTGTGCTCCATCTGTACCAATTGAATTCATTAAACCACTTCCTCAAGCAAATGGCTAAAAAGGACTGATATTTAAGATATAAAATTATACACACATATGTAAAAGACATACATATAAGAACACAAAATATGTTTGTGCTTCTTGCATTGTGCCAGCAAAATTAAATAGTTGCTTTTATCTAATAGAATTGCTACATGGCTATGGTATACTAAGATGAGTATATTATGTTTAAGGAGAGAGATGAGAAAGACCAAAGAAATACTAAAATTCTAATGGCATCCTTAACACCATACGTAATAAGAGGCATGTCACTGACCATAATTCAAGTACCAATGTATAACAATTTACACAAACATAATTCTATAAAAAAGATAGTTTCTATTTATTGCATGGGCCAAATGATCTGTCATGTGGTTTCATATCAATAGATCTAAACCTCCTTGTAGTAATGCATTTGTGTACAAAAGAGGGAAATAAACTATACCAATTAAGTGTTTAAGATATGAAAGCCTCTGGTGTTCAACTTTAAAAAGCAGCATGTTAAGGGTAAGAGAAGGAAAGAGATCCCACTCACATAGGTATAAGAGATTCAAACTAAATGAAAGAAAGTTAAGTGCCAGACACAGCAGTTGCAAGTGAAGAGAAAGAAATATGGTTCCACAACCTGAACAGTATATTTAAAAGCCTAACCTTTAAAATGTCTCTGTAATAAGGAAAAGAAAACTTTTAAAATTAGTATCTAAAATCAACCAAACAAAATATAAAGAAACTGTGTAAAAATGGTTGGTCTCCACCTTATCATATGTCACAGAGGTACTGTCGGAGGTATGGGATGCTGAGAATGGTTCTAAGAACTAATTTACCACCTATGTAAACAAAGAAGTATTCCAGAAACATCTGAACACTTAAAGCTTAACTGTAAGTACAATAGAAACTGTAAACCTAAAGATGGACCAAGATCTGAGTTAAAAAAATTTTTTTAAAGGTCTGAGTAAAAAATACTTTTTAAAAATCAAGTATCAAGAAAATGAAAAAACAAGCCATAGACTGGGAGAAAATATTGGCAAAACACATATCTGATTAAGGATCGTTATCCAAAATATATAGAGAACTCTTAGAACACAATAAGAATACAAACAGATTAAAAAATGGGCCAAAGACCTCAAAGACAACTCAACCAAAAAGATGGCAAGCATATGAAAAGATGCTCCACATCCTATGTTATCAAGGAGATGCAAATTAAAACAATGAGATACCACTGCACACCCGTCAGAATGGCCAAAACCCTGAACACCAAATGCTGATGTGGGTGTGGAGAAACAGGAACGCTCATTCATTGCTGGTGGGAACGCAAAATGGTACAGCTACCATGAAAGACAGTTTGGCAGTTTATTGCAAAACTAAACATACTCTTACCATGCTGCTGCTGCTGCTGCTAAGTCGCTTCAATCGCATCAGACTCTGTGTGACCCCAGAAACGGTAGACCACCAGGCTCTTCAGTCCCCGGGATTCTCCAGGCAAGAACACTGGAGTGGGTTGCCATTTCCTTCTCCAACGAATGAAAGTGAAAAGTGAAACTGAAGTTGCTCAGTTGTGTCCGACTCTTCACGATCTCATGGACTGCAGCCTACCAGGCTCCTCCATCCATGGGATTTTCCAGGCAAGANATCGCAGAGTCGGACACGACCGAGCGACTGAACAGAACTGAAATTCTACTTTTTCAGAATAAAAGGATAACATATACTGAGGTGAAAAAAGTGATAATTTGTACAGCATACCGTAGGAGCTCAAATATTTACTAAGTAGACTTTTTAAGTAGACTTAGAATATGTAACAGCAATGAATTTTATAGTCCTTAAATATACCATGGATGTATCAAACATCAGAAACTTTCAGTTTTGTGTGAAGCCTTCAACACAGAATACAAAGGTTCTTACTCAAGCATACTAAAAGGTCACTGGTGCTGGCCCCTCAAGTTGGACATGGGTAAAGGAGGAGAGTTAGTCTCCTGCAAGCCCTTGGGTCAGGACACAAGAAATGAGAAGACACACACACAACAATCTCTCTTCAATTTGTCTCTTTTTTCAGTTACCACTGTAAGTTTGCTATTAACAACAAAAATGTTTGGCTCCAGAATGAAACAGGTATGTTCTCTACCATTTCCTTTCACATACTTCAGGCCATCTAACAACTACTAGCCAGAGAGAACCCTGATATTCTAGTTTCGCTCTTTTACCGTAAGGATGGGTTTGAGTTCCAGGGTGGAGATGAGGAAAAAGGGACTTCATCGCGTTGGCTATTTCGTTGCTTCATAAACACAAATTTGTAACATAAATTACATGCCTAAAGGCCAACCAAGGAACAACAGCACAGAAAAAAAAAATATATATATCGTTAAGTATATCTATATACTTATGATATTAACTACCTATACCAGAAACCACAGGTTGTATGATTTAAGTTACTTTAATAATTTTTAAAATAAAATACTTCTGTATCACCCATGAAATCTTGATTACTTCCAGAGCTTTTGTTAAGCTTTAGAGTTTCCAGAAAAACCAACCCAGGCTATCTAACTCTTGGTAACACTTTCCTTGGATCAGACAGTCTTATCAGGTCAATAATCATACTTACCAATGTCTAAAATTCGCTTTTGTAGAGCTCCAATGAAAAGGAATGGTTCATCTTTACAGGACTGAACAAGTGTGCCAACCAATTCAGAGTTTGTTGCTAAGATGCAGGCGTTTTCTTCACTGAGGTTGACACCTGCCATGGAAGTCACATCATTGATGTCATCTTCATCTCTAATAGAAAAAAAAGGAAAGCTTTTTGGTGGTGGTGGTGGTACGTGAATGAGTGATTTCAAAGAGCAAGGAAGTATAGATCTCTCCTTATAACTAAAGACATTATCTTACTTAATTTATCCAAACAAGAGAAGAAGTGAGGCATGGCTATCCCTCTCTGTCAGTCTTTAAAATTAATTGGTATCTCTAACCACTAGTACATTTAATATCAGAAAGATGGATCACAGATACCTGTCTCCTGGTACCCATTTCTCCCTCTTGCAGTTTAGTAAATAGGGTGCACTAAGAGGGATTTTGGTCCAGTGCTCTGTGACAAACTAGAGGGTGGGAGAGAGGTTTGCGGTGAGGGCAGGGACAGGATACCCATGGCCAATTCACGTTGATGTATGGCAGATGTCAATGCAATATTGTGGAAAAACTGTCCTCCAATTAAAATAAATAATTTTTTTCAAAAAAGAGGGATTTGTAAGTTAGTCTAAGTTATCCACAAACTGCCTCCAATGAAAGATAATGAAATAAAAAAACAGGCTTCTTTTTTTCATCCAAGATGATTAAAAACCCCTGAAATATCCCCACTGCCCTCCACTGGTCCACTGAGGAGGAGGAGAAACCCTTCGATCCTGAAAAGTCCATACCCATAAAAAGGCTCTTGAGAAGAATCTCTCTAGACCAGCTATTCTGAAACTGTATGGTTAAAACTAGCTTTGTTTTTCTGCTTCAGACTTTTGGTGTGCTCCATCTGTACCAATTGAATTCATTAAACCACTTCCTCAAGCAAATGGCTAAAAAGGACTGATATTTAAGATATAAAATTATACACACATATGTAAAAGACATACATATAAGAACACAAAATATGTTTGTGCTTCTTGCATTGTGCCAGCAAAATTAAATAGTTGCTTTTATCTAATAGAATTGCTACATGGCTATGGTATACTAAGATGAGTATATTATGTTTAAGGAGAGAGATGAGAAAGACCAAAGAAATACTAAAATTCTAATGGCATCCTTAACACCATACGTAATAAGAGGCATGTCACTGACCATAATTCAAGTACCAATGTATAACAATTTACACAAACATAATTCTATAAAAAAGATAGTTTCTATTTATTGCATGGGCCAAATGATCTGTCATGTGGTTTCATATCAATAGATCTAAACCTCCTTGTAGTAATGCATTTGTGTACAAAAGAGGGAAATAAACTATACCAATTAAGTGTTTAAGATATGAAAGCCTCTGGTGTTCAACTTTAAAAAGCAGCATGTTAAGGGTAAGAGAAGGAAAGAGATCCCACTCACATAGGTATAAGAGATTCAAACTAAATGAAAGAAAGTTAAGTGCCAGACACAGCAGTTGCAAGTGAAGAGAAAGAAATATGGTTCCACAACCTGAACAGTATATTTAAAAGCCTAACCTTTAAAATGTCTCTGTAATAAGGAAAAGAAAACTTTTAAAATTAGTATCTAAAATCAACCAAACAAAATATAAAGAAACTGTGTAAAAATGGTTGGTCTCCACCTTATCATATGTCACAGAGGTACTGTCGGAGGTATGGGATGCTGAGAATGGTTCTAAGAACTAATTTACCACCTATGTAAACAAAGAAGTATTCCAGAAACATCTGAACACTTAAAGCTTAACTGTAAGTACAATAGAAACTGTAAACCTAAAGATGGACCAAGATCTGAGTTAAAAAAATTTTTTTAAAGGTCTGAGTAAAAAATACTTTTTAAAAATCAAGTATCAAGAAAATGAAAAAACAAGCCATAGACTGGGAGAAAATATTGGCAAAACACATATCTGATTAAGGATCGTTATCCAAAATATATAGAGAACTCTTAGAACACAATAAGAATACAAACAGATTAAAAAATGGGCCAAAGACCTCAAAGACAACTCAACCAAAAAGATGGCAAGCATATGAAAAGATGCTCCACATCCTATGTTATCAAGGAGATGCAAATTAAAACAATGAGATACCACTGCACACCCGTCAGAATGGCCAAAACCCTGAACACCAAATGCTGATGTGGGTGTGGAGAAACAGGAACGCTCATTCATTGCTGGTGGGAACGCAAAATGGTACAGCTACCATGAAAGACAGTTTGGCAGTTTATTGCAAAACTAAACATACTCTTACCATGCTGCTGCTGCTGCTGCTAAGTCGCTTCAATCGCATCAGACTCTGTGTGACCCCAGAAACGGTAGACCACCAGGCTCTTCAGTCCCCGGGATTCTCCAGGCAAGAACACTGGAGTGGGTTGCCATTTCCTTCTCCAACGAATGAAAGTGAAAAGTGAAACTGAAGTTGCTCAGTTGTGTCCGACTCTTCACGATCTCATGGACTGCAGCCTACCAGGCTCCTCCATCCATGGGATTTTCCAGGCAAGAGTACTGGAGTGGGTTGCCATTGCCTTCTCTGTACTCTTACCATATGATCCAGCAATTATACTCCTCTGTACTAACCCAAAGGAACTGAAAATTAACATCCATACAAAAACCTGTACATGGATGTTTCTAGCAGATTTACTCCTAATTGTCAAAACCTGGAAACAACCAAGATGTCCTTCAGCGGGTGACTGGACAAACTGTAGTAAATCCAGAAGTGGAAAGACTAAAAAGAAATGGTACCACACCACGAAAAGATGTGGAGGAAACTTAAACGCATGTTACTAAGTGAAGAAGCCAAACTGAAAAAGCTACATACTGATGATTCCAACTATATGATATCTTGGCAAATGCAAATTATGGAGATAATAAGATGACCTGTAGTTGCCAAGGGTTAGCAGAAAGGGATCGGAGAAGGCAATGGCATCCCACTCCAGTACTCTTGCCTGGGAAATCCCATGGACAGAGGAGCCCCGTAGGCTACAGTCCATGGGGTCGCTAAAAGTCGGACACAACTGATCGACTTCACTTTCACTTTTCACTTTCATGCACTGGAGAATGAAATGGCAACCCACTCCAGTGTTTCTGCCTGGAGAATCCCAGGGACAGAGGAGCCTGGTGGGCGTCCATCTATGGGGTCACACAGAGTCAGACACGACTGATGCGACTTAGCAGCAGCAGCAGCAGCAGCAGAAAGGGATGGCTAGGCAGAAAACAGAGGACTTTTTAGGACAGTAAACTATATAGTATCTGTATGACACTATAATGGGGGATATATGTCATCACACGAAAATGTGAAAACCCACAGAACGTACCACACAACAAGAGTGAATTGTAAGGTAAACGATGAACTTTGGTTGATAATGATGTCTCAATGCAGCTTCATCAATCATAACAAATAGACCACTCTGGTGGGGGATGTTGGTAATGATTGAGGCTGGGCATGTATTAGAATTTTCTACAACATACCAATCAATTTTCCTGTGAATCTAAAACTGCACTAAAAAACTATCTATTAAAAAAGAAAAAAGAGGCCAAGTACATTCGACTAAAAACTCTGTTCACTCCTAAACAGAATCTGTTCACTCTGAAATAGAATCCCAACCAGTTACTTAACACCTTTAGGACAAAATTTTCTTCCTCTAAACAATGAATAACTTTGATTAGGGTACTTTCTAATGTCACTCTCAGCCACTTAAAAGAATAAGGGAGCTCTCTTTGGCCAGATAGAGAACAAATGCCAAGGTGTATTACAAAATGGGAAAAACTAAACAAAACAAGGTATAGAACAGACTGTACCCTGGGGAAAAAAATACACACTTACATGGGCATAACTTCTATGGGCATATCTCTGGATACACAAGAAATTCATCTCTGGAGGGGGAAATTGGGAAGCATGAGTACGAAGAAGACATTTTATATCATATCATACTCTTTCTAAGGGCTTTCCAGGTGACACTAGTGGTAAAGAAATTGCCTGCCAATGCAGAAGACATTAAGAGATACGGGTTTGATCCCTCGGTCAGAAAGATCAATTGGAGCAGGACACGGCAACCCATTCCAGTTCTCACCTGGAGAATCCCACGGACAGAGAAGCCTGGCAGGCTACAGTGCGTGGGGTCGCAAAGAGNTGCCTGCCAATGCAGAAGACATTAAGAGATACGGGTTTGATCCCTCGGTCAGAAAGATCAATTGGAGCAGGACACGGCAACCCATTCCAGTTCTCACCTGGAGAATCCCACGGACAGAGAAGCCTGGCAGGCTACAGTGCGTGGGGTCGCAAAGAGTCAGACACAACTGAAGTGGCTTAGCATGCAAACACGTAATCTTTTCTGCCCTTTGAATGTTGTACTATATACATGGATTACTCAATCAAATGGTTAGTGATTTTTTAAAAAGAGTATGTAAATAAACAGAAAGAAAACTGAAGACAGAGAAATATAATGAAGTTCAGAAGATGGCCTCATCCTTCCCTTAAAAAAACCCCAGACTTATTTAAAGTATATAACACATGGCCTTTACACACTTGCACACAACATGGCATGGTCACAATGTCAGCTGTGTGCCAGGTACACCAGCCCTGTACACTGCACCTTGATTCCACAGGTGAGTGTTTCCATTGAGCCCCTGATGAAGTCTCACATACAGACTGGAGAGACCAGTACCAGGCCTCCTATTACTAGCAGTCCCATTCACAGTACTAGAGGAGAAGGCAATGGCAACCCACTCCAGGACTCTTGCCTGGAAAATCCCATGGACGGAGGAGCCTAGTAGGCTGCAGTCCATGGGGTCGCGAAGAGTTGGACACGACTGAGCAACTTTACTTTCACTTTTCACTTTCATGCACTGGAGAAGGAAATGGCAACCCACTCCAGTGTTCTTGCCTGGAGAATCCCAGGAACAGAGGAGCCTGGCGGGCTGCCGTCTATGGGGTCTCACAGAGTCGGACACTACTGAAGCGACTCAGCAGCAGCAGCAGCACAGTACTAGAACTGAATGTAATTCATCAATGAAGAGACTGTCCCACGTCTTTCAGAATCTTCTTGCAGCCCTTCTCTGAAATCAGCAGGGAGCTAACCACACAATAAGATTTGTTCCTGCCTAGCCATCTCTGCTGGAGAAGGCAGTGGCACCCCACTCCAGAACTCCTGCCTGGAAAACCCCATGGACGGAGGAGCCTGGTGGGCTGCAATCCATGGGGTCACACAGAGTTGGACACGACTGAAGTGACTTAGCAGCAGCAGCAGCAGTAGCCATCTCTGCCCCTTCTATTTGGCCCTAAGCTGAACACAGCTCCCTCTAGTTCAGCTATCAGCTGTTACGGTTACAGAGGGCAGCATGAAGAGAAGAGGGAAGAGGCAAGGGTACCATGATCAGTAGTACCCAAACCATTTAAAACTTCCTCTAAGAGAGGAGACAGACTAAAGGAAAGCAAAGACAACACAATGTCATAGCAGCATTGTTGATAAGGCTAAAAAAGAGGCCAAGACAGTAATAAAGGCTTTGCTGCTGAGGTATATTAGTGATTCTGGATTGGTTTAATTTTAGAGGCAAAGAAAGTGAGAATCTCTGAATCATGTCTTCAAGACCTCTAGTCTGATGCAGTATATTTTTTAATGAAGGTGTTGTGAAAGATATAAGCCTGTTTCATTCTAAAAGATATACAAGAAGGAAATATAACAGTGAAAGGCTTCCAACTCAAGATTCTGTCGGGGCACTAGGTTACTATGCAAAAGTTAAAGAAGTATTACCCAATCACTTGGCTTGCATTCTGGCTTCTGAAACATCTAATTCTTCAGCTTTTTAATAAAGTTAACCACTGCTTGTCCCTACCTTTTAAAATCTCTTCTACTCTCTTAAGATCTATAATAGCATCAGACTAATTCTTCTCTAGTAGAAAAAAATCACATTACTTTCCGGTTACAAAACATTTCATGATCCCACGAACTCAACGTGATATTCAAGGCCTTCCAGGTAATGGCCTTAACTTAGCACACTCTTGCCTCCCATTTCTCACCATCAAATAGCTCCTACCGACCCTGGCCTTTCTCAGGCTATTCTCCCTTTCGTTCTAGTCTTAAGCTCCTTTTGCTTTATTATCTTTCAGCTGTCAATGCCCAATCCATATTTCAGATCAACTTCAATTGCCTACTCTGGAAATGTTAGTTTGTTTTCATACTTTTATAGTGTCTGTCCAATTGCTACAACTTTTGAACTTCCAAGGGTACATTTCTTTTTATTTTAAGAAGATCAAGTTCTTCCTTTAGGTTACTAATCCCTGGTAAAATAAGTTTAACTTCAATATTCTGGTTTTATCACCTTTGAGCATAATCTCTGCACTACCTACTAGAGCCAGTATATAAACTCACACAACATCCCGCTTACTCTCCTTTTATGCTTTTTTAAAGGTATTTTTCCCCATGGGAAATCTTTTTTCTTCTTTTTAAGAAACATAGCATAGGATATTGCAGTATTTCTGAAATTTTAGTGACTTTAGGAACTACTTCAGAGTATATTACTTCCCAGTTCATTCTGCATGTAAGCATAATTTTTCCTAAATAGCATTTTACTGTAATAAAATCTGGCTAATAATTTTGAAAGCTTTCACAATCCCATCTCTAAGTCTTCATTCATGTAATTTCGCTGTGAGGAATATTTAAGAACTTAATGTCTAACAAGACTTAGCATAAAGG
This sequence comes from Neotragus moschatus, assembly GCA_006410615.1. Classification (NCBI taxonomy): domain Eukaryota; kingdom Metazoa; phylum Chordata; class Mammalia; order Artiodactyla; family Bovidae; genus Neotragus; species Neotragus moschatus. The sequence continues at coordinate 559,669 of SJYA01002918.1, forward strand.
CAATTCCTCCAAGACTTTTTGGTGAATTTAACCCTAGATTTAGAGTTAATCTGCACAGCTCAGAAGGGTGTTTCTTCCGTCTCCTGTCCTTCCAAGATTTTATCACCAGAGACAGTTTTCTAAGTCCTTCCCTGGAATGATTAACCATCTGTTATTATGTATAAATACATAATAAAACAATTAATTACATATGAATCAAGATAGAGCACATGTTTAATCTACACTAGAGAATCTGATTTCTGCATAAGAAGAAAATGGGATGTTAAAGTTGATGGAGTAATATCTGTACAAACAGTATGTAACCTTGTCCTATGTTATTTTCTAAGTATATTTTAAGGCAAATTTTTAAAAAACCACTTAACCTCTAGCTGTTATAATGCCTCCTAAGTTATACATGTATACATACATATCTGCCTATATATAATATAAATCCACAAATATTTTATCATCTCTCTAAAATATAAGGATTCTAAAGAAAAACTTTAATCATAAGACAGTATCACCTCTTCAAAAAAATCAACAATAACTCCTTATGACCAACAAATTTCCAGTTTCCAGTTTAAATAAAGTTAACTACACAAACATGCAGAGGTACTATAATATTTGTCACCTCTAATTCTAAAATATAAAGAACAAAACATGAATCTCTGGCACCCTCTGGTGTTTAAACACTATATAGCTTCCCTTATTTATCCCAGATGTACCGACAAGCACAATAGAAAATATGATTTATGCAGGGAAAAAGTCACAAAAACGTTCTTTTCACTTAAGCAAGTAGTTTTGAAAATACAGGCGGATATCACTCTGCTATTAACCTCATCCAGTTAAGTCAAGATAAGATCTAATGCCATACACTATTATCTCCTCTTACCTAAATAGAGTCACTTACCTAAACAGTAAATGAAGTGATATTAAAACTAAGTATCTGAGAAAGCAAACTTAACAAAAAGACATCACTATAAAAAGATATGCATAAAGTCACATATGACCCAAATAACTAGAACATATTGTACAAAAATGAAAAGTGCATATGAGAACCAAAATAAAACTTATCTTAAAAATAGATTATGTCTATGATTATACATATTCCTGTTCTTTTTTGAAATTAATATTTCAACAAGCTTTTGAATGCTTATTATGAACAAGACACTGTTCTACACACTAAGCACACAAGGGTAAAGTTACAACAACCTCTCAGAGAGACTGGGGAGTATAAAGAAGGGTAAACAAACAAACAGAGTAACTTGAGAAAAGTGCTTCAAGACAGCAGACGTGACTGAAAAAGCTACTGTACAGGGTTGGCCAAGCAAAGACTCTTTAGTCAGATAACTCTTAAACTGAAATATTAATAATCACTGTATTTAAAGAAACTTTTAAACTGGATTGGTCCATACAAAGATGGGGAAAGAAAATGCAGGAAATAACCACATCTAAAAACTGTACAGTGGGGCCTGACTAGTGTGTATGAGGAACCGAAAGGAAGGGAGCAAAACTCCTGGGTCCCTAACACCAAGAGAATGCCATGCCTGTAATGGTCTGCCCACTTCCAGTTTTCCTAAACATGGGAAAGAATCTTATCTTGTTTATGCCACTATTCTTCAGTTTTTCTGTCAGCTTCAACCTTACTGAACTCTAACAAATAGAACTACGGTTCAAGGTAATCTCAATAAAAATTTCAAAAATGAAATTCTAGAAATATACCCTTGAACAACTGGGGATTTACTGAAAGGTAAAGTAGCATTTCAAAACAGAAAAGTAAAGATGATGAAATCTTCAGTAACTTGTTGACATAAGCAACCCAGCCAGGAAAAGGTTATTTCTGCTTCAGCTATTTATAAAGATAGAATCAAGCACTACTGATGACTTTATAAAGGTCTACTGCATATAAAGGGTGTGTATAGATATTTTGGAAGAAATACAGAGGCTCCTCATTATGAGCTCAGGATAGGAAAAGATTTCTTAGAATAATGCAAAATTCAAGTTATAAAGGAGAAGACTGATAAAGCTAGTTTTCTGATTTAAAATCTGTGAATGGTGACGCTTTTCCATCAGGCATTAAGTGGACTAGATGTAGCCATGAGAAATTATATGGCATGCTAATTTAGACAGGTTTAAGACTTTTTATTCCACTGACGGGTGCAGAGAAGTTGTCAAAAAGTTATCAGTAAAAATAAGCACCGAGCACACTCTAAAGGTAGAACTGCCTCAACGGCAAATGCCTGAGGCTGACACTAGTTTTCTGGTCTCTGTTAAAGTGAAGAAACTAAGTCAGGTTCACCAGAGCACGTGCTAGTTCAGTTTAGTTGCTCAGGCGTGTCCAACTCTGTGACCCCATGAACCGCAGCATGCCAGGCCTCCCTGTCCATCACCAACTCCCGGAGTCCATTCAAACCCATGTCCATCAAATTGGTGATGCCTTCTAGTCATCTCATCCTCTGTCATCCCCTTCTCCTCCTGCCCCCAATCCCTCCAAGCATTACAGTCTTTTACAATGAGTCAACTCTTCGCATGAGGTGGCCAAAGTACTGAAGTTTCAGCTTCAACATCAGTCCTTCCAATGAACACCCAGGACTGATCTCCTTTAGGATGGACTGGTTGGATCCCCTTGCAGTTCAAGGGACTCTCAAGAGTCTTCTCCAACACCACAGTTCAAAAGCATCAATTCTTTGGCGCTCAGCCTTCTTCACAGTCCAACTCTCACATCCATACATGACCACTGGAAAAAGCATAGCCTTGACTAGAAGGATCTTAGTCGGCAAAGTAATGTTCTGCTTTTGAATATGCTATCTAGGTTGGTCATAACTTTCCTTCCAAGGAGTAAGTGTCTTTTAATTTCATGGCTGCAATCACCATCTGCAGTGATTTCGGAGCCCAAAACAATAAAGTCTGACACTGTTTCCACTGTTTCCCCATCTATTTCCCATGAAGTGATGGGACCAGATGCCATGATCTTAGTTTTCTGAATGTTGAGTTTTAAGCCAATTTTTTCATTCTCCTCTTTCACTTTCATCAAGAAGCTGTTTAGTTCCTCTTTACTTTGTGCCATAAGGGTGGTGTCATCTGCATATCTGAGGTTATTGATATTTCTGCCAGGAATCTTGATTCCAGCTTGTGTTTCTTCCAGTCCAGCGTTTCTCATGATGTCCTCTGCATATAAGTTACATAAGCAGGGCGACAATATATAGCCTTGATGTACTCCTTTTCCTATTTGGAACAAGTCTGTCGTTCCATGTCCAGTTCTAACTGTCGCTTCCTGACCTGCATACAGATTTCTCAAGAGGCAGGTCAGGTGGTCTGGCATTCCCATCTCTTGAATAATTTTCCACAGTTTATTGTGATCCACACAGTCAAAGGCTTTGGCATAGTCAATAAAGCAGAGATAGATGTTTTTCTAGAACTCTCTTCCTTTTTCCATGATCCAGCGGATGCTGGCAATTTGATCTCTGCTTCTTCTGCCTTTTCTAAAACCAGTTTGAATATCTGGAAGTTCACAGTTCACATACTGCTGAAGCCTGGCTTG
>SJYA01002918.1:565857-742521 GCA_006410615.1 Neotragus moschatus
ATGTGAGATGAGTGCAATTGTGCGGTAGTTTGAGTTCTTTGGCATTGCCTTTCTTCAGGATTGGAATGAAAACTGACCTTTTCCAGTCCTGTGGCCACTGCTGAGTTTTCCAAATTTGCTGGCATATTGAGTGTAGCACTTTCACAGCATCATCTTCCAGGATTTGAAATAGCTCAACTGGAATTCCATCACCTCCACTAGCTTTGTTCGTAGTGATGCTTTCTAAGGCCCACTTGACTTCACATTCCAGGATGTCTGGCTCCAGGTGAGTGATCACACCATCGTGATTATCTTGGTCATGAAGATCTTTTTTGTACAGTTCTTCCGTGTATTCTTGCCACCTCTTCTGAATATCTTCTGCTTCTGTTAGGTCCATACCATTTCTGTCCTTTATTGAGCCTATTTTTGCATGAAATGTTTCCTTGGTATCTCTTAATTTTCTTGAAGAGATCTCTAGTCTTTCCCATTCTGTTGCTTTCCTCTGTTTCTTTCCACTGATTGTTGAAGAAGGCTTTCTTATCTCTCCTCACTATTCTTTGGAACTCTGCATTCAGATGCTCATATCCTTCCTTTTCTCCTTTGCTTTTTGCTTCTCTTCTTTTCACAGCTATTTGTAAGGCCTCCCCAGACAGCCATTTTGCTTTATTACATTTCTTTTCCATGGGGATGGTCTTGATCCCTGTCTCCTGTACAATGTCACGAACCTCCATCCATAGTTCATCAGGCACTCTATCAGATCTAGTCGCTTAAATCTATTTCTCACTTCCACTGTATAATCATAAGGAATTTGATTTGGGTCATACCTGAATGGTCTAGTGGTTTTCCCTGCTTTCTTCAATTTAAGTCTGAATTTGGCAATAAGGAGTTCATGATCTGAGCCACAGTCAGCTCCCGGTCTTGTTTTTGCTAACGTAGTACCAAATCCTCCCTGGTTCCTATGAGACACAGTCACAGATCTTTTCTGGAGTAAAGCAAACTCAGCTGGCTGTCAGGTTTAACCTGATTTACCTAACCACTGAGCAAGGATGCAGAACAACTAGAACAAATTCTTATACTTTGTGGTAGGACTGTAGATGGTACAACCACATAGGAAAGCAGATGGGCAGTTTCTTATAAAGTTAAACATAAACCTACTAAATGATTCAGCAACTTTGCTCATATATTTACACAAGGGAAAACTTATGTCCATACAAAAACTTGGATACAGAGGTTTCTAACAGCTTTATTCACAATAGCCAAAAACTTGAAACAACCTGAATATCCATCAATAGCTAAAGAGATAAACAATTCAGTGAAACAACCACAGTGCACCACACAGTGGAATACTACTCAGCAATGAAAGGCAACAAATCACTAATACATGCAACAACACTGGATGTATATCCACCACATTATGGGGAGCAAAGGAAACCAAGTGAAGAATACAAGTTATACAATTCTACTTATTTAAAACCCTAGGAAAGAAAAATCAACGACAATAAGAAGCCAGCCAGTGGTTGCCTAAGGTATAATGAGGGGACTGGCTGGGAAATATCACAAAGGAGGCTTTCAGGGTGTTGAAAATATTCTATGTATCTTGACTGAGGTACTTGGTACATGAATTTAGTCTTTTGTCAAAACTCACTACATTAGAAAACAATGATGACTGCCTAGGTCACCATCTTCCAGCATTTACTTCCCCCAAGCAATACAGAGCAACAAACACTACAGCCTCAGCACAACCTGAAGACAAAGAATATCCAAACTTCAAAACAAGAATAAATGAAAAAGCAAAACAACAATTTCCAGTGCACACTTTCTTGTCCAGTGGCGACCGATTCCTCAACTCACTCACCCTATCTCAAAAGGTTTTGGACAAAATCAGACTGAATAAAAATTGCAGCAGAGAGACCAGAGAACTAGTGGCAGAATAAAGGATGAGATATACCACTGGCAGGAAGACTAAGTACAACCCAAGTCAAAAAATACTAAAGAGGTGTCCTGGTAGATCAAAGCATGGACCACATTCAATTAATTTCATCCAAACAAGAGATGACTGAGAAAACTCCAGAAAACAGACTGAAGGTGAGCATTTTAATAGAAAAGTAGAACTACAACTAAAGTATTGGTGGGGATAAGGAGGGGGGATTAATGTACAAATACATACTGTGACAAATAATGGAACTAAAAATGGGAGCATATAAAGAAGAAAACAGAATATCCACACACAGATTTTTAAGTAAACAACTGGTGAGTTTTAAAAGTTATCGATCCAAGAAGGACAAACATAAAACTGTACAACTTCTAGAACAAAGAACAGGAGAAAATTTCTATAACCTTTGGTTATACAAGCATTTCTTATATAAAACACGAGAAGCATAATCTGCAAGAGAAAAAAATTAATGAACTGGGCTTCAGGAAAATTAAAAACTTTTGCTCTGTGAAAGATACTGGTAAGAGAGTGACTCCGATCTTGAATATATATAAAGAACTCTAAAAACACAATCACAGAAAAACAAACAACTCCAAAGAAAAATGGGCAAAGGATCACTTCACCAAAGAAGGTAGTGTCAAGGATAGCAAATAAGCACAAGAACAGATGTTCAACATCTTAAGTCTTTAGGAAAGTATAAATTAAAATGACAGTGACAATGGCCACTGTATACTTAGAATGGTAAAAGGCAAAAGAATTGGCAATAACAAGCACTAAAATCGGAGTGGAATTCTCCTCATCACTGGTGCAAATGAAAAATGGTACAGTCCCTCTGATAAACAGTTTGATAGTTTCTTAAATAGTAAAACACATACTTACCTAATGACCCCAGGATACTACTCTTAAATGTTAACTACAGAGAAATGAAACCTATGTTCATATAAAAATCTGTATGGAAATGTTTACAGCAACTTTATAGAATCATTTAAAAACTGGGAACAACTCAATGTCCATCGACAGGAAAACAACCAACCAAATTTACATTCAGATAATGAGTACTGTTCACTAGAACAAAAGAGCAATCTTCTAATAATCAAAATGATGTAGATGAATATCAAACACATGTTGAGTGAAAAAAATCAAATGCAAAAGAGTAGATAATGTAATTTTCCATTTATGTAAAGTTCAAGAATGCACAAAAATGATCTATAGTGATGGACATAAGAATAGTGGCTGCCAGAGGCAAGGGTTGGAAGTAACTGATGTGAAAGGAGCATAAAGATGATGGATATGTTTAGCATCTTGGTCTGAATTAAGATTACACAGGTATACGTTTGTCAAAATCCATTGAGCCCTACACTTAAGATCTGTGTACTTTACTACTTATAAATTATATTCAGTAAAGCACTGTTAGCTTTTACAAAAGGCATCATTAAATTTATTTTATATAAGTATTATTTTATATTTTTAAAAAGAATATTAAATTCTTAAATCAGACAAAATTTTGATCATTTAATTTCTTTACCTGAAGGATATTGTTCCATTCTCTTTTATTTTGTTTTTCTGAACAGATGACTGAAGTGACAAAATTTTATTTCCTGGAAGGGTAATCTGCTTTAGAATGGAAGCTATAAAAACAAAAGAAAAAGTAAAATGAAAAAAAAGCAATCACACCACACTAGGAAAAAGTTCAGGACAATAGCTATTTTCAATGCATACAGAATAATCAAAGAAAATTTCAACACTTTCTAGAACTACATTTAAATTCAAACATTGCAATTAAATTTATTCCCGGCAAAAGAAATCACAAAATCAAGACCTCTTCATTTCTTTTTATATGTTCCCCAAATTGTCTAGAGAATTACCAGGATTACAAAAATACTATTAAGAAAAGGTGTTACTATGAAGAATACTATGAAAAAAAGAAACATGTTAATACTATATCTTTTGTATTGGTAGATTTTTAAAATACATAAAGACTCTTATAATTTGTAAGACTGACTTCCAAATGTAGCAAAAAAAGCACATTTTTAATAAAAGAAATAAGGCATAGCAAAATTTATAAGTTAAAAAAAAGTACTGTATTTACTAATAGACTGTTTTATCTAGTTACAAAATACCATGAATGGTGTTGATTGAATCTAAAACAACATACATCCCTAAAAAGTGGCTATGTACAAAGACTATAATAAAGCAATTTTTCAGTCTTCTTTCATAGGTCTCAACTTAAAAGAAATCTCTCTTCTCTGAATATAATGGTAGAAAAAAAAAAAAGTACAGAAACCCATCATGTTCCAAACCCAACATGACGGGGCAGAGATTAGTTATTATCTACCTTGAGAAAACTGACTGGTAGGTACTGTAGTGCTCACTGTCACCTTCTTCTGTCCAGATTTCTGGATGGCCAATGCTGGGGAACGGGTAAGAGTGGTCACTTGTTTTGCAAGGCCTCCTGAAGGCTGCTGGACTACCTGAAACAATGAGAACTATTAATACAGTCCTTCAACTAGACCCGCTTTAGAAAAGAACAAACTTTCAACTGTAACAAGAGAACAAATGATTGTCCTCATTTAACCATACATACCTTTACCTTAGCATCACAAGAAACTCTACTTAAAGTTTAAATTTGTATGTGGCAAATTTATCTAGCTCAAAAGGAAAACCATGATGATCTCACACTGTAATTTTCAGAGTGGAATTCAAACTTATATACGGCTCAATTTAAATCTCCAAATAGATCTTATTTTCATGCTTTTAACTTACCATGGAAAATTTCAAATACAAAAGCAGAGGGAACAACAACAACAAAAAAAGAAAACACCTATACCATTATTACCATTATTATAGCTTCAGCAATGATTAATTCTTGACCAATTTTATTTCATCTCTATCCCACTTCTCCCCATTCTCAATTATTTTAAAGCAAATCTCAGGTATATCTTTTAATCCATAAATATTTCAAAATATAGCTCTAAAAGATAATGACTTTCAATCAGTTTTTTTTTTTTTTAAAGTATCTGAAAGACAGCAATGCTAAAGGTATTCTCCAAGATAATAGTTCAAGAAATAAACAGGGTGAGGGTTTGGGATAGAAGGAGAGAAATTAAAGTAATAGTAGAGCCTTATTTTTAGCTTCAAAGAAGAAAAAACACAATAGGAGAGTTTCATTCTTTCACTTCAAAGAAAAAAAAGTCACTATGTATTTGAGCCAGCTTTGATAGTGAACTATTTTTAAGTCCTCAAACTCATATATGGCTAATAGAAATAATCTAGTATCATAACAATTCTGGAGGTATTTAATTTATTCTATATGCTGGGCCTAATTGCTCAGTTGTGTCTGACTCTTGTGCAATCCCATGGACTGCAGCCCACCAGGCTCTTCTGTCTGTGGGGACTCTCCTTGCAAGAATACTGGAGTGGGTTGCCACGCCCTCCTCCAGGGGATCTTTCCAACCTGGGGATTGAACCCAGGTCTCCTGCATAGAAGGCCGATTCTTTACCGTCTGAGTCACAGAGAAGCCTATAATCTATTCTATATTCTTTTACAAATAAAATTAAGTCTAGTGCATATTACTAAACAAAAGCAACTTACAAGAAATCCAAAATGTCTGAGTAAATAATCATATAGGAACTAATGCCCCTAGAGGAGAAATACAAGTTGGAATAATTCAATTGCCATGATTCTATGAGAACTGACTCTTTAAAGAAAGAAAGAACCTTTGAAAACAAAGATGTATTTCAGTTGAGATCATACTTCTCTAACCTCAAGTTCTAGGAATCAGATTTAAATTCTACAAAGTAATAATACATTCAGAGTCCCACTTACGCATTCAGATGAAAACTCAAAACAAATACTCCTAACAATTCTGACTTATCTCCCTACTGTTTATTTTCTTCCCTGCTATCTTTTATTTGGTATTCTTTTCATATTTTGATTATGAAAGTGAGTGAAGTCGCTCAGTCGTGTCCGACTCTTTGCAACCCCATAGACAGTAGCCTACCAGGCTCTGCCGTTCATGGGATTTTTCAGGTAAGAATACTGGAGTGGGCTGCCATTTCCTTCTCCAGGGAATCTTCCCAACCCAGGGATCAAACCCGGGTCTCCTGCATTGCAGACAGAGAAAGGTAGTAATAAAATGTTATTAGAAATTTGAGTTATTCTTCAAACCACTTTTGATACTTTCTCTCTCTCTCTCTCTCTCTCTCTCTCTCTCTATATATATATATATATATATATATATATAATGATAATTACAACATAGAGGCTAGCCCCGGAGGTGAATGGAGGTTCCAGGCCTTTAGGGGACCAGCCAGGAGGCATGGGGTAGGAAGGCCAAAGGAACCCAGCATGAGCATGTGACCCTGGCACAGAGTAAGTGGGGATGTGAGCCTTCACATGGGCTCCAAGACCAGGGTTGTGCATGGCCCAATCTAGGCCCAATCCAGCGCAAGTTCATGTACATGGCAGGAGGCAAATGCGCCAACTGATTTAACAATCCTGGATCCCCATCATTACTTTGTCCTAATGACTGTAACACCTGGGAGCATATGTGCAGCATATTCCTGCACACTTGCTGAACAAAATAAAATACCACGAGAAAATATAAAACAATTCAGCAGTGTTCTTTCAAAGAAAGTACAGTTTTAGTCTCTAATATAAAGCATATAACAGAGACTGATATTAACAGAGATGGAAATTGGTCCAAGGATGATAGATCTGCTCCTACTTGGCAAGCAAAACAAAGAGCTATTATTAGAAGAGTCAGTGGTTCTGGAGGAATGCAGGTAGAGACAGACTGGGAAGGAAGAGAAGGAAACTTCAAGGTGATGGTAACACTCTATATCTTGAAAAGCAGATTTGAGTTACAGAGGTAAGCACTGTCAAGGGGCTTCCCTTGTGGCTCTGACGGTAAGGAATCTGCCCACAATGCGGGAGACCTGGGTATTATCCCTGGGTCAGGAAGATCCCCTGGAGAAGGGAATGGCAACCCACCCCAGTATTCTTGTCTGGAGAATTCCATGGACAGAGGAGCCTGGAGGGCTACAGTTCATGGACTCTCAAAGAGTCGGACAGGAACTAAGCCACTAAAATAACACTTTCACTTTCTTTTAAGCATTGTCAGAATTTATCCAATGATAGATTTAAATTTGTGCATGTCACAGTATATACCTTTTAGCTAAAAACAAGAAAAGAGTAAAGAAATATTGATCGGCACTTAATGATATGCACATTAATAATAAAATATTTTAGGAAGAAGCCTTTGAAATGTATCAAAAATTAAGATAATTGATGAATGGATAAATCAAGCAGACCAACTGTAAACAGTAGAATCTAGGTGGTTGGTATACAGTGTTCACAATAAACTTCAACTTTGCTGTGTTTGGAAATTTTCATAATAAAACATTTTCTTGAATAAGGCAAAAATAAGACAACATATAGACTGTAAATATAGTTTCAATAGTTTATTTTCTATGAATTCTGATGCTCCCGTATCAAAATAAAACCTAAAAAAATATATATTCTTCAAGTAAATTTAAATGAGCTGGCATTAATCAACCTATGTTAAGACAATTGTTATGTAAACTCTGACTTAATTATAGCCCATGAAGATTTTTCTGTGCAATTCCTAATTATATATGGCAAATAAAAGGCAGTAGGCCTTACTTGGACTCAGTCTCTTCACCGAAACTTTCATTAGTCTTATCTTAGTGGGATTACAATCAACAACTGAATTCTACCTCTCCTCTCACTCTTTTAACAGCATGCAAAAAAAGGGGAGAAAAAAAAAAACCCACAAACTGATTACTCAAGCCCAGATCTAGGTTAGTCCAATAAGAAACTGAGAGTGAACCACTTGACTCAATAAAACAATAATCCTTGTTTTGTTTCCTACACATTATGGTTCTCCTTCGAAATAATTAGTGAGCTATGAGACAAAAATACTATTGAAAACACAACTTTCCTAATATTCTGGGTTAATTTATTTTAGGAGATCAGTTTCACTTCAGTATAATAAAACTGAAAATTACCACATTAATAATGTACTAATTAGTTGTTTTTCTCTTATATCCACAAAACAATAGTAGTTGGACAATGATTTGTTGAATGTACTTGGCCACTTGTTTATCAAATGTCTACAATTCTGTAAGAAAGAAATGCAAGTAATACAGTCACCTGGGGAAATAACATCTGAAATAAGGGAAATATCTATGATAAAACTAAATCCTGCAATGGTAGGTTAAGAAGCTTCTTGTAACTTAAAAGTGTGACATTTAAAACATCTTATTAAGAAGGAAGAAAACCTATAGAATTCTTCAGAAAAAATCTGTACAAGCTAGAAAAGGATAAAGTACTAATGGGAATTTTAAAATTCATGATTATTAAAGGAAATAAACTTTTACACCTGACACTGAACAACACAGTCACATCCGCATTGTTCAGACCATTACTGGAGACTGCATCCTGAGTTTTATGGACCACAGATTTGATCCAGCATGGCACTCTCACATTTTAAATAATTATTCACTATGTTTCTTATAAGCTGCATTGATTACCATCTTGTTTCTAGCACCCTGAGTGTTTTCCTCCTCGCTTCAACCTAGGATTAAATTGGACTATGGTTTGTAATGAATTCACTGATGATATTCCTAAACTACCTGAGTAATACTATTTCAAACCTAAGTAATACTAATTTTCTAAATTAGTTGATTTGAAAGAGCATTCAAGTTCAATCCTCTCTGTGGCATTACCATATAGAACAGCTTATGCTGTTTTGTGCCCCAGGTAAAAATCTGCTGTAAAACAGATTACAATGCATCTTCAGAGTCTAGCTGCTCTGGTTTTCGCTGTTTTAAACAGGAAGGTAGGAATACTGACATTAAATCTGTTGACTAAAATTGAAACAAAGACCAAACAAGAAAGCAGAATTCATAAGAAAACTAAATCATTCCCATTCTTTTAAGAATGAAAGTAGAAGTTTAAAAATCCCTAAAATTTACCAATGGATTGTGTTACATTTTTCTTGATTGAAATAGTTTCTAGTGTATAACAAGTCAAGCTTATAAAGCGCAAATGCTGTCAAGATATTATTGTTGCTTAGTTGCTAAATCATGTCCAACGCTGTGTGACCCCATGGACTGTAGCCTGCCAGGCTCCTCTGTCCATGGGATTTCCCAGGCAAGAATACTGGAGTGAGCTGTCATTTTCTTCTCCAGGAGGAGATCTTCTGACCCGGGGATCGAACCTGTGCCTCTAGCATGGCAGGTGTATTCTTTCCCACTGAGTCACCTTGCAGGCCACAAGATATTATTACCTGACAGTTTTCTGTTTCAAGACACTCTAGAAACCTAGAAGTTCTTGCCATGAGCACCATAATCTAATGGGAAAGACAATGGATTCTACTTTGAGATCTATTGCTTGGTGAGTGCCAGTAGATTCTTCCCTTAAAATTCTGGGATTCTTAGTTTTCTCCTTGTCTTAACTTCATCAAAATTATTTCAAAATCCATACTACATACAAGATACGTTTTAAAAACTCTATGTAGCTATGAAGTGTTATTTCACTTAGGGGTAGATATGCTAGAGATTTTCAATAAAGATGAGCACTGTTTCAAGAATCAGCTATGACACATAGAGAGGATCTCCATTCTCTCCAGTGTTACCAAAAGTGACCTTCCACTAGGCCATTTAGGGTCTCCATTCTCTTCAGTGTTACCAAAAGCAACCTTCCATTGGGGCATTTACGGTTCCAGCACCTCTCAAACCTGGCTGTTCAGATAGAGGTTTAAGAATCACTGCCTGTAAAGAAGGTTTTATCTTTTACATTAAATTCAGACATCCAAGAGAAACACAATGAAGCAGGTACATTTTTCCACTTGAAAATCAGTAGGAAGGGATGAGAAAAAAAAAAAAAAAAGAGTCTGACTACTGTCCAAACTGATCTTTCCTCCTTTATTCTACACCCAAGGTTTGCCCTCTGCCTCAAAGACCATCACCCACAGATACTAATGTTCTGTCCTGATTACATAAACAAGGCTGCGAAGTTTACTTAGATTTTACTATCCAAAAAAGCAGAAAACACTAAAACAAAGAGACTCAAAACATAGCCGTTAACATGGAGGTTTATAAAGAACAAGTGCAATCACCAAAAATCAAAAAAGAACAGTTAGTTCTGTTATAGGACAAGGTAGGTGAGAACTTTATTTAAAAAACATAATTTTCAATTAATTCACCATGTACTGTCTCCCACAGCTTGACAGTACTTTCAGTCTTCTGATAAAACTTGTCTTGAGTAAGGTTTATCTAAACACGAATAGATAAACAGCGCAGATTTCACCCAAGTTCTTTTATCCAAGAACTTTCCAACTTACAGAGTTCAGGAGAAAACACCACTTCTTACTCCTCTCCTCCCTTCATTGTAATCTTCTCTCCTTAGCAATTTTTAAAAGAAATGTTACCATAACATCACCTATGTATTAATAACGAGCCTACCAAAAATATTTAATCTGAATCTAATCTTGAGGAAATGATTACACAAAAGGATATTTTGAGAAACAAGCAGCCCCAAGCACTTAAAATTATTATAACACAATGAACAACCACAAAAGGCTGAGAAGTGTTCTAGATTAAGGGAGTCTGGAGAAAAAAAAATGACAAATAAGGGTAATATGCAATTCTTTACTAGAAACAACATCAGGAAGCAAACTAGCTATAAAGGAACTTGTTGGGACAACAAAGGAAATATTGAGCCTGTATTAACTTCCCATGCGTGATAGTATGTTGCAGTTAACCCAAAGAAAAAGAAACCCTTTTCCTTAAGAGATACATGGTATTTAATGGTGCAAAGTCACAATTTCTGCAAACTCTTAAATGGTTCAGGAAAAAAATTATGTGTGTGTTTACCCCTATGAATAAAGGGGAAAGAGACAAAGCCAACATGTTCCGTTACCAACTGATCAACCATGGTCAAGGGTACACAGGGGTTGATTTTATTAGTCTTGCCAGTATTCTGAATGTTGGACTTTTTATAAAGAAGAAACTGCGGAAGAAATCGAAAAGTTACTCACTAGTTGTTTGACTTTAACTGCCTGTGGGATACCGGTTGGCTGTGCAAGCACGGGGCCCGGCTGTGCGAGTTTGATTTGGAGTGGAGGGCCAAGGGCAGGCTTGTCGGACATGGTCCCAGCAGAAGTAAGAATGGGTTTCATGGATGAAATGCAAACAGCTGCTGCTGAGGTTTTTCCAAAAGGTACCGAGGGGAGCGCCAGCGTCACTGCTGTCCCAGAGACAACCGGCTTTTCAGGCTGCAGAGAGACTGCTGTCACCGTGTTCTGCAGGGCTGTCACCAGAGGTTTTGGAGTCTGCAGCACGACAGCTCCAGCTGTTGTCCCTCCAGGCACAGCAGCCGGACCCACAGAGTGAAGAGTCACGACTCCAGTTTTTGCTCCCCCTGGACCAGCAAGTGGTTTCAGAGTTTGTACGGACACAACTCCAGGCACCGCTGCTTCCGAACCAACAACAACAGGTTTCTCAGCCTGGATGGAGGAAGCTGCCGTTGTTACCACGGGAGAAGGCGTTGATGTCGTGGTACAGGTAGTAGTGACCACCTCACTAGAAGTCTGCTGAACACACTGCTGAATAAAGCTCTGGGCGTTGGGCATCAGTTGTCGTAAGGCAATCACACTTTTCTAGAAACAGGAAAGAAAAAAAAAAACTGCTGACAACTGAGTAAGTGAGCTCTAGTAAAACAGAACTACTTTGTGTGTCATATCTCAACAACATAAAAAGTATATCAATGTTTCAGATGAGGAAATCTGTTATCAATCATTTACCTTCTGTCAATATCCAGGATATAAATAAAGCTCCAAAGTGCTGCATTTTTCAATTCATAAGTATTATGTCTCAGTATTAAGCTTATAGACCGTAGTATCAATTTGGTATCAAATATTAGTATGGTAAAATAAAACACTTTATTCTACTTATTTAAAGCTAGTGGAGGTGATGGAATTCCAGTTGAGCTATTCCAAATCCTGAAAGATGATGCTGTAAAAGTGTTGCACTCAATTTGCCAGCAAATTTGGAAAACTCAGCAGTGGCCACAGGACTGGAAAAGGTCAGTTTTTATTCCAATCCCAAAGAAAGGCAATGCCAAAGNCAAGCAATAAATGCTGGAGAGGGTGTGGAGAAAAGGGAACCCTCTTACACTGTTGGTGGGAATGCAAACTAGTACAGCCACTATGGAAAACAGTGTGGAGATTCCTTAAAAAATTGCAAATAGAACTGCCATATGACCCAGCAATCCTGCTGCTGGGCATACACACCGAGGAAACCAGAATTGAAAGAGACACATGTACCCCAATGTTTATCGCAGCACTGTTTATAATAGCCAGGACATGGAAGCAATCTAGACGTCCATCAGCAGATGAATGGATAAGAAAGCTGTGGTACATATACACAATGGAGTATTACACTCAGCCATTAAAAAGAATACATTTGAATCAGTTCTAATGAGGTGGATGAAACTGGAGTCTATTATACAGAGAGAAGCCAGAAAGAAAAACACCAATACAGAATACTAACACATATATATTGAATTTAGAAAGATGGTAATGATAACCCTGTATGAGAGACAGCAAAAGAGAGACTGAAATATAGAATAGTCTTTTGGACTCTGGGAGAAGGCGAAGGTGGGATGGCTTGGGAGAATGGCATTGAAACACGTATATTATCATATGCGAAATGGATTGTGAGTCCAGGTTTGATGCATGATACAGGGTGCTCGGGGCTGGTGCACTGGGATGACCCAGAGGGATGGGATGGGGAGGGAGGTAGGAAGGGGTTCAGGATGGGGAACACATGCACACCCGTGGTGGATTCAGGTCAATGTATGGCAAAACCAATACAATATTGTAAAGTAAAAAAAAAAAAAGCCATGTTAATGAAATATTACAGTAGATTTCTAATTTTTTAAAGATAACTCTGTATGATATAGATAAAAACGAATACTGTAAACTGTAGTGTTAATGTCTTACCACAAATTAAAACTGAAGCAGAATGGTTATTTTCTTCCCATTTAGAGATGCAAATAGCCCTTTGAACATTCCCTTGAGGACAACAAAATCTGAGTATGAAGATTAAATTTTTAATTTTACCAAATGACAAAACCAAACATCTTGATAAAATTAACATATTCAAGGAAAGTAGCTTAATTCAAAAAGTTGAGCAGAATCATCTTTTCTATTATTTTTACTGGCAAATACATATACACTTATATGAAGATAATTGCTAGAAAACTAAGGAGGATGAAGAAAACATTAATGTATACTACCGGCACGGTACAGATTTTGACGGTTTGAGTATTTGCTGGTACAGCTGGCCTTGAAGTTATGTTACTTGTGGTCTCAGTTCTTGTTACAGCTTGCTGAGGAGATACCAACATCAGCTGACCACTGTTACTTTTGATCAAAACGGTTCCTATAGGTAACAGAAAACAAAATGTCAGCTAATAAATGAAGCATAATCTTCATATATTTTGTTCTCCCATTTCTTTCAGTACTGTAAAATGCTCTGATTAAGTGAATAGTTAGTACATACTGAATTCCATGTCTACTAATTACAATATATAATACAGAAAAATGTTGTTACTCAAAGCTATATAGTAAAAGTCTAAACGTATGGATGAGATACTCCTGAAAAAGGCGAAACAGTTTTCCTCATGACATCAAACTATTTATAAAGCTACAGTTAAGACAGTATGGTAACAATGCAAGACTATGCAAACTGACCAATGGAACAGAAAATCTCAAATAGCCTCCAGATATGTCATATGAAATTTTTCTAAGAGTACTGCAGATCAGTGAGAAAAAGAGCTACTATATAATTAGTTACGTATATGGAAAAGATGAAATGTTCCACACCATGTACAAAAACCCAAGGACATCAAGGATACAAGAATAAAAACTTTTAACCTCTCAAACAATGTAGAAAACTGTCATTCTGAACTTGGAACAGGGAAGAATTTCTTAACTAAATAAAGCTTGATACATACCACTATATTTTTAAACCTTTGCTTAGCCAAAGATACTATGAGGTAAAAAGACAAAGCACAAAATTTGAAAAAAATTTTAGTTCACATATATTTGAAGAATGAACATTCAAAATACACAAAAGAAACACAGATACCAATGACAGGGAAAGGTAAATTAAGACCACAGTGAGATGTTAAAGCATCTGCCTGCAATGTGGGAGACCTGGGTTCGATCACTGGGTCAGGAAGATCCCCTGGAGAAAGAAATGGCAATCCACTCCAGTATTCTTGCCTGGAGAATCCCATGGATAGAGGAGCCTAGTGGGCTACAGTCCACGGGGTTGCAAAGAGTCAGACACGACTGAGCAACTTCACTTCACTTTACTTAGGCAGACAAAAATTAAGAAGTCCATTGACAATATTAAGTGTTACAGAGATGTGTAGCAACAAAAACTCTTAAAATCTTGAAGCTGGTAGTATAGTTTGGTACATTTAACTCTACATGACTGTGCCAAACTGGTTCCCATTTAAATACCCTCTAACCCAGTATTTCTATTGTAAAGAAATTCTTGTCCATGTAAGTAGTAGGTACAAGCAAGAACAGTCATAGCTGGAGTTCCATTCCTGGAATGGCAGCACAAAGAGCTCCATAAAGCCATTCCCCAGCAAAACAAGCATAACTGGTGAAAATTGTTATTAAAAAATACAACTATTTAAAGTCTTCAGAAGTTGCCCAAAGGCATACAGAAAATGACTAGACAATTTATTAAAGAGAATCTACTAAAACTCAGTAAGAACAACAAGAATCTGTGGCATCTGAACCATGACCCATCCCTCTCTCTTCTCAGCTTAGGTAATGTGGCCTATGTAGGGTATCCCTCTCTCCCAAGCTTCCAGTTGAGGGCTATGTTACTTTTCAGGGACAGTATCTTGCATCTCTGCCACCTCAAGCTGAATACAGAAGAGAATAAATTGGAGACAAGTGCATCCAAGGGTTTCCAGGCTTCTTGTTTTACTCATGCCTACTCATAAGGGAAGGCTAGACTTAGAATACTTGGGCCCCCATCACCCTCACCCCAGCTCTTTCATGGGGTGGGAGTTCCATGATGGAAGAGATAAGCAGAGCAGACTAGAGGTCACCACCCAAGCCCAGTACCCCACTTCTAAACCAGAGACATCACTTAGAAAGAAGCATGCCACTGTCCTGAGTGCCTGTTCCAAACATCTCCCAAGAGAAACTGACTTTATTTCACAGTGTGGGAAAGGTCAAACTAAGGGCATTCTCAAATACAATGAATAATTAAAAGAAAGAGTTCTGGTATCTTCCTAACAGATACAAGCTATGCTAAGTCACAGGTCTATCTCTGGTCTACCACAGAGAACAAGATAAAGAAACAACTAAGAAGGGCCCTAATGGGGTCAGAACCTCAAGTAATGACCTCAAAAACTACTTCCTGTAGATGAGTCCATATTTAATTGAATTAGACTGTGAAGCTAGTTAGGCCTTCGGGTGCTCTTGGAAACAAGAAGGTACTGGCAGTGAGTGGAGTCTAGGCATGATACCAGCAGAGGCAGAAAGCTTAACAGAGCTATCAGAGAAAGAAACAGTCAAAAAGAGCCCTGCTGAAACCTCTGTCATCCCAGGGAGGCTGTGCTTATGCCTAAAGCTGTGTCCTCTGAGGGAAACAGATTTCATTAAAATAGTTCAGCCAGACACTTAAAAAAACAACAACAATCCACTCAAGGGAGTAAAGACCAATACCTCAAGTCACTCTGTTAATTTTTAAAAAATATTTATTTATTTGCCTGTGTTGAGTCTTAGTTGTGGCATGTGGAATCGAGTTCCCTGATCAGAGATTGAACTCAGGCCCCCTGCATTGGAAGCATAGAGCTTTAGCTGCTGGAAGTTTCAATATATTAGTTTTAATTTAAAAAATTATAGGACATGCAAAGAAAAAAGAATGACACACAGAGAAAGGCAGGCAACTAACAAAGACTTCAAAGTAACTTATAAAAATGTCAAAAGACTAAGGGAAATCATGCTTAGAGAAGTAAAGGAAGATATGATAATGATTCTTTCATTAAGTAGAGAATACCATTAGAGAAACAGGTATTACGAAAAAAAAAAAAAAAAGAAATTCCATAATTATAAGGTACAAAAACTCGAAAAATTTCCCTAGAGAGGATCAACAGCAAACTTGAATGAGCAGAAGATAAGTCAGTGAACTTGAAGATGGTTCAATGGAGATTACGCAATCCAAAGAATGAAGAGAAAAAAGAATGAAGAAAAATGAACAGAGCCTCACATAAACCTGGCACAGTGACAGGCACATCAACACAGGCCTAATGTGAATACCAGAAGGAGAGGAGGGACAGAAGTGGGGAGGGAGAGAGGGAGAGAAAGGAGCTGAAAAATATCCAAAGAGATAATGGCTAAAAACATCCCAAATCTGGTGAAAAATAATCTAAACATCAAAGTAGTTCAAGAAACTCTTAATCTTGAATTGGCCAAATGGTTCATTTGAGTTTTCATAAGATGGAAAAACCTGAACAAACTTTTCGGTCAAACCAATAATATAAATGCAAAGACACATCATGATAAAAATACACAAAGACGAAACCTTGAGAACAGTAAGAGAAAAATATACAAGAGAACTGCGTTAACAGGATTAACAGCTAATTTCTCATCAGAAACAATGGAGGCCAGACATCAGGAGTATGACATATTCCACTTGCTGGGGAAAAAGAAAAACAAAAACAATTATCAATCAGATATTTACTGAACATATCTTTCAAAAAAGGAGACAAAATAAAGACATCCTGGATTGGAACTGACATATACACACTACTGTATATAAAACAGATAACTAATGAGGACCTACTGTATAGCACAAGGAACTCTACTCAATACTCTGTAATGGCCTATATGGGAAAAGAATCAAGAAAAGGGTGGCCATATGTGTATGTATAACAGATTTACTCTCCTGTACACCTAAAACTTACACAACATTGCAAATCAACTATACCCCAATAAAAAGTTAAAAAAAAAAAAAAAAGAAAAGACATCCTCAGATAAAAACATAGAGGACTGGGTGCTGGCATCAGACAGAAAATACTAAATTAAGTTCTTTAGGCTGAAAACAGACTACAAAAAGTAAATCCCTGTATTTTAAGAGGATAATTTTAAGCAATAGCGTCATAACCTTTTATCTTCAGACACTGGGAAAAAACTAAACAAAAATGACAGCAAGCAGACGAAAGAAAATTAAATAAACATGAGAGCAGGGTCAGGAGAATTGAGAATAGAGAAACAACTGAGGGGAAAAAAAATCAAAAGTTGGTTCTTTGAATAGATCAAAAAAACTGATAAATCTTGACCTAGATTAACCAAGAAAAAAAGGAGAAAAGGCTCAAATTGCTAAAATTAGGAATGAAAGGGGATATTACCACTAATCTTACAGAAAGAAGGATTCTAGTTGAATGCTATGACCAATTATGAACCAATAAATTAGATAAATTATATGAAATGGACAAATTCCTAGAAACATAATAAACTACTAAAACTAATTTAAGAAAATGGGCAACCTGAATAGACCTCTAACGAACAGATTGAGTGAATAATCTAAAATAGTATCCACAAGATAAGCTCAGTTCCCCATGGCTTCACTGATGAATTCTATCAAGTATCTAAGGAAAAATAAATGCTAGGTCTTCATAAATTCTTCTAAAAACAGAATAGAAAACATGCGTCAATTCACTCTGTAAGGTCTGCATTACCCTCATATTAAAACCAAAATATCTTATGTATACCAATGCAAAAATTTTCAACAAAGTACTAGCAAGCGAAATTCAGCAACATATAAAAAGTGTTATACTCCATGATCAAGTGATACTTATCTCAATAGGCAAGGTTGGTTTAAAACTCATAGCTAGCATCATACTTAACAATGAAAGACTAAATTCTTTTACCCTAAGATCAGGATTCCTGAGATGAGGAACTCGACAAGGATGCCTACAATCAGTACCACTTAACATTATACTGAGAGTTCTAACCAGAGCAATGATGCAAGAAAATAAATGGCATCCAAAAGAGACAGTAAAACTATCTATTCACATATATCATGATCTTGTGTATAAAAATCCAAAAAAACTATTAAAACTAATAATGAGTTCAGCTAGGAAGTAGGATACAAGATCAATAAACAAGAATCAACTGAATAGCTATACATTTTCAATGAATAATTGTAAATAGAATTAAGAAACTATTCCACATACAATAAGGTAAAAAATAATACACTTTAGGAATAAATTTAACCAAAAAAGTACAAAAGCAATATCTGGAAACTATAAAATGTCATTTAAAGAAACTAAAGATCTAAAATAAATGGAAAGATATCTCATGTTTGTGGACTGAGAGACATACCTACTTTGCAAGATTGTTAAAGAGATCAAATGAGACAATACTTCTGAGCAAATTTATGAATTTTAAAGTTGTCAGTAGTAGTTGTTATTAATGTTGTAAGGGTAAATGTGAGTCAAAGTGACTTCACAGCCCTTGAAATCCAAACTGTGGCTGGTACATATGGTGAGCACCAAAAGTGAAAGTTGCTCAGTTGTGTCAGATTCTTTGCAACCCAATGAACTATACAGTCCATGGAATTCTCCAGGCCAGAATACTGGAGTGGGTTGCCATTCCCTTCTCCAGGGGATCTTCCCAACCCAGAGATCGAACCCAGGTCTCCCACAGCGCGGGCAGATTCTTTACCAGCTGAGCCACCGGGGCACTGGTGACCATTGAAGACAACCGTCAACTCTTTCCATGGTGTCCAGGAGTACTGGGACAACCATGGGAGCAGATGATCATGTAATATACCTCTGATAAAGCTGGTGTGAAAACAAAAACCACAAGTTTATCCNACAGCGCGGGCAGATTCTTTACCAGCTGAGCCACCGGGGCACTGGTGACCATTGAAGACAACCGTCAACTCTTTCCATGGTGTCCAGGAGTACTGGGACAACCATGGGAGCAGATGATCATGTAATATACCTCTGATAAAGCTGGTGTGAAAACAAAAACCACAAGTTTATCCAGGTACTGATTCAGAATTCGAGAAAGATGCATACCTACACCATGTCTCACATTAAGGAGTTGATAAAGGACCTGATCCATTTCACCAGCAACTTTCACAAACTTCTGTACAGTAAGACTATGGAAGCAGAATTTTATGAGGCACAGTTCATAAAAGAACTGTGACATGAAGCAATCAAGTCCTTCCTCATCATTCTCAAAAACATGATAGAAGAGGCACAGGATACCAAAAATGCAAAGAGCCACAGTCTGGTCTGAATCCCACAAATTCATAAAAGAGAAAAGACTGAAGAGATTACCAAAAATATTCCACAGAATAATCTTCAGGGCTTTGCTATAGTTTCTTTCATTTCCTCACAATGCCCCTCTTTTTGTTTCCAGCTCCTGCTCCCAAGAAAAACCTGTGGTACATATGTACATTTTTAAAAAATAGTTCAGTTCACAAAGGACATTTCGAAGTAAAGAGAAAGCAAACACAAAGAATTCATTACCTTGGAAAAATCAGAGCTGACGCCTATGTAATTTAAGTATCTTTGAGTAATCCTCTGCTAATCCTTGGCCTATAAAAAAACTAGTACAAGACTGATAAACTCTTTAAAACATTACTTTAATCAGTGTCCAAATGCTACTTTAATCAGTGTTTCTATATCATACCTCAGGTTATCAGTTGTGCACCTACGAGAGTGCAAACCTGAGTATGCTATACTTGAGGAGAAATTCCAAAAGCTGCCCCTCAAAGTACCATCCTATCTCCTCTCTAAATAACTCCTAAAGTCAATTTATCTCCTCTCTTTTGTGGACGTTTCTCCCACAGCATGGGCTTCCCTGGTGGCTCAGCAGGTAAAGAATCTGCCTGCAATGAGGGAGATCTGGGTTCGATCCCTGAGTTGGGAAGATCCCCTGGAGGATGGCATGGCAACCCACTCCAGTATTCTTGTCTGGAGGCTCCCATGAACAGAGGAGCCTGGCAGGCTGCAGTCCATGGATCCACTAAGAGCCGGACACGACTGAGTGACTAAGCACAGCACTCCCACGGCAAAACAAGTGTTAGCGTGGTGCATACTTAAGCTGTGGTCCTGGCTTGCTGCTCTTTTGCTCTAGCAAGTTTCAGTTTTGGTTTCTCTGTGTAATAAAAAGATTAGGCTCTAAAATTCTATGCTGCTGCTGCTAAGTAACTTCAGTCGTGTCCAACTCTGTGCGACCCTACAGACGGCAGCCCACCAGGCTCCCCCATCCCTGGGATTCTCCAGGCAAGAACATTAGAGTGGGTTGCCATTTCCTTCTCCAATGCATGAAAGTGAAAAGTGAAACTCAAGTTGCTCAGTCGTGTCCAACTCTTAGCGACCCCATGGACTGCAGCCTACCAGGCTCCTCTGCCCATAGGATTTTCCAGGCAAGAGTACTGGAGTGGGGTGCCATTGCCTTCTCTGCTAAAATTCTATAAATCACCTTTTAACACTGCTACTCAGGGAGGCATACATATCATACATGCATGTCAAGTGGTAAGCACAGTGCTGTGGAAAGAGTCAAACAAAGCTGGATTCAATTTCCCTCTGATATCTATGAGCTGTCTGGCACTGGACAAATTATTTACCCTTAGAGAACTTTTTCCTTATTTGCTATCTATTTTGACCAACAAACAAAATAATGTAAATGTATAAAAAGAAGTCAGCGATATAATATTATAGCACAGTATGTTCTCAATAAGTGATCGGGTCCCTCTCACCAACAAGTTCCCACTTTTGAAAGTTTTCCTCTCAATAGTTTTTGATCATTTCTAAACAAACTTCGGTGACTAGATAGGAATTTCATTTTTAACAAATCAGGAGTACTTCATCTAAACAAATTCATAACTACTTTATAAGAGGCTATGTAGGGTGATAATTTAGAACCAGCAGAAAATATATTCAGTGGAACTGCTTGACTGAAATGTACAGGAGCTGCCAGGACATCCTGGCACAGCAGAAAGCCACATCAATGAGTCCGTGAGTCCCAGCATTCAGAAGGCCAGTGCAGTCTTCCAGAGATGACTCCTAAGCCACAGAGGTTGGCTTATTTTCTTTATTTTAAACCTCCAAGGGGACACAGTCCTAGGAACAAGTATGGATGAGGTAGATCGCACAGCCATAGAGTATGTGACTAGAAACCTAACTTACTGTGTGGTACTGACCAAAGTATTAATGTATATTTTAGTGTTCCTCCTGTAAAATTTTGTTTATTTTACCAATTGAGGGGAGACCTCGAAACTATATGAGTAGCAATGTTGACTAAGAGCACTTTGTGAGCACACTTGGGTTTACTTTTTGTTGGAATTTGTAGACAGTGGGAAACTGACATCAGCTTTTGAGAAAGATAATTTTTTCAACTGCACAGTAACCCTGTATAGAAGTTAAGAAAGAAAAAAAGCAAGCCCTGCAGGGACTGGTTAGCAGGAAGCAATGTCCTAAAAAAGACTATAGTCTCTGTCCACCTAGCTTCTGCGTTCTGTACAGGGTTAATTTATGATGATTCTCTTGATGATGTCCCTCCAAAACATTAAAAAAAAAAAGTATCCAGTGGAGCACACAGTCTTAAGTGTAAGTACCTCCTGTACCACCCAGAACTAAAACACAAGTTCATCAGAAGCTAAGAACTAATCTTTCCACAATGTTCCTGACCAAACAGAACATTAGTTACAAAAGAGGTCTGCTCATTCTGCTTAGGGGAAACTGACATCCTGTGAACCAAAAGGTTTCCATTTCTTTACCACCTTTGCTGGTCAGAGCTCCCACTGCTGCTAAGCAAAACACAAAGAATACAATAAAGTTACTAGCAGAATTTTTTCCCATAGAGAAAATGTGCCTTTTCCTTCCACAGAAATCCCAAGTGACTTTCACTGGAGGCAAGAAAACAAGATAAAATACTTACACACCTTCCAGCATATTTACAATATGTAAGTCATCACAAAGCAAAAACTTTCCCTCAGTCAAGAAAAACAGCCCTACAGAGTAAACTTTAGTATAAAAAGTAGTCACAGGCTTATTAACTGCAGAATTCACACATTGCTTCACAAATAACCTTCTGGCTCTGACCTGTCAACTCTGGCAGGTTACAATCATCACACCTCTTTCTAGTAAACGTATTTAGGCTTGCTTCAGTTTAAAATTCTCTTTCGGTCTTAACACACACGAACCTTTTAAAAACACTTTTTTTTAAACACAGTAATCTAAGTGTGTGGATATAAAAACTGATCTTCTCTCCATACGAAATAAAACTTGAGCGAATCTCTTATCTTCCCGGATCTGAGAGCCAGTGAGTGCCTCAAAGGCCCTTTCGAACATGCTGCTCCAGCTTTTACTGTGGCCCCTTAGGCGAAAAATGCTTTCTTTAAATATGAAAAGAAAAACTATGCAGTAAGGACTCAAAGAGGTTATCTCCACTGTCAAGCCAAATCACTGCCCCGCAAAGTCGAGACGTTGAAAGGTTCTCTGGGCTGAGTGTTTTGGAACTCCCAGGGACAAGCCGCGATCGGGGGCTGCGACGTTTCCCCTGTCACAGCCGGCTGGCCCGCTAAAGCTATCAAGGTGAGCCACGTACCTGGAGGAAGCTGCAGATTAGCAGGCAATTGGATTGTGGTGGTGTTGGGGGCTTTCACGGCGACGATCTGAGGAGATGGTAGACGAGGGCCGTTGCTGAGTTTAGGAAGGGCACTGACAGGGGCCACTTTGGTCACCAGGGTCCCCACGGGGGACCGCAGCGGCTGGGACGCCGAGGACTCTACGCAGACACTGACAGGAGCCTTAGTCACGGCGCCCAAGGCCACCGGAGTGCTCTCCACCCGGACGGGCAGAGCCGCAGCGGGGGCCATGGTCACGGTCCCGGAGGCGCCCACACCGGCGGGGGGAGCGGCGCCGGCCGGCTCCGTGAGGCCCGCGGGCATCCCCCCAGGTGGATCAGCGGCAGCCGCGGCGCCGCCGTTCCGGGAGCAGAGGCGAGGGGAGACTTGACAAGCGGCCGCCGACTCCGGTGCAGTTCCAGCTCCACAGCATCGCTAGGGAGAGGCGCCGGGGCCACGACACAGGAGTCAGTGACCGACGCCGCGCTGGACAGCGGGACCCCGGCGTCCCGGACCTTCCTCCCGTCCGCGCGGCCCCGCCGGCTGCCACAGCTGCTCGGCCGCTTCCTCGGCGGCGCTCACACGTGCGCCAGCTCAACCCGGCGCCTCAGCCCCGGGACCAGATGCAGCGGAGTCCAGCTGCGCGGCTCCGCGTCACGTCGGCTCCCACCTCCCACCGAAACTCGGCGCGGCGGATCCCCCGCCAGAAATTTCAAACCTACGAGCCCAGAGCGCCCCAAAGCCCCCTACGTGCGCTCCGCACGGCCCCGCCGCGCGGCCACGCCAGCCATGTTTATATAGCCACGCGGAGACCTCGCGCACGCGCACAGGCCGCCGCCGCCGCCCCGGGCTTCCCCCGGAATCCGGCCGCGTGATTGGCCGCAGACTGGAATCGCGCTCGTGACGTCACTAGGGACGGCTCCAGAGGGCGTTAGACTCTTCCCCGGAATCCGGAGGAAGGTGGGGCGAGTTGCCAAAAATCCACCACGTGGGAAGGGCCGACCGCACTTAGAAAACTGCGGCATCTGCGTTCTGCTTTCTCCTTGGAGTCTCCAGTGGAGTGTTCCTTGAGGAACCAAGACTGTGTTTCCCACAAGCTTCTACTTTTTAAGGAAACGATGTGGAGGACCGATTCCAGAGAGCAGTAACAGTAAGAACTCAGTCACGCTTCCTCAGTGTTTTTCTGCGGGTTTAGCTCCAAAAGCATCGCTAGAATGAGCTTTACGTTTGACACTTCGGGGGTGGAGGGAAACTTAATGTCTCTCTCTTTTTTTTTTTTAANAAACTGACATCCTGTGAACCAAAAGGTTTCCATTTCTTTACCACCTTTGCTGGTCAGAGCTCCCACTGCTGCTAAGCAAAACACAAAGAATACAATAAAGTTACTAGCAGAATTTTTTCCCATAGAGAAAATGTGCCTTTTCCTTCCACAGAAATCCCAAGTGACTTTCACTGGAGGCAAGAAAACAAGATAAAATACTTACACACCTTCCAGCATATTTACAATATGTAAGTCATCACAAAGCAAAAACTTTCCCTCAGTCAAGAAAAACAGCCCTACAGAGTAAACTTTAGTATAAAAAGTAGTCACAGGCTTATTAACTGCAGAATTCACACATTGCTTCACAAATAACCTTCTGGCTCTGACCTGTCAACTCTGGCAGGTTACAATCATCACACCTCTTTCTAGTAAACGTATTTAGGCTTGCTTCAGTTTAAAATTCTCTTTCGGTCTTAACACACACGAACCTTTTAAAAACACTTTTTTTTAAACACAGTAATCTAAGTGTGTGGATATAAAAACTGATCTTCTCTCCATACGAAATAAAACTTGAGCGAATCTCTTATCTTCCCGGATCTGAGAGCCAGTGAGTGCCTCAAAGGCCCTTTCGAACATGCTGCTCCAGCTTTTACTGTGGCCCCTTAGGCGAAAAATGCTTTCTTTAAATATGAAAAGAAAAACTATGCAGTAAGGACTCAAAGAGGTTATCTCCACTGTCAAGCCAAATCACTGCCCCGCAAAGTCGAGACGTTGAAAGGTTCTCTGGGCTGAGTGTTTTGGAACTCCCAGGGACAAGCCGCGATCGGGGGCTGCGACGTTTCCCCTGTCACAGCCGGCTGGCCCGCTAAAGCTATCAAGGTGAGCCACGTACCTGGAGGAAGCTGCAGATTAGCAGGCAATTGGATTGTGGTGGTGTTGGGGGCTTTCACGGCGACGATCTGAGGAGATGGTAGACGAGGGCCGTTGCTGAGTTTAGGAAGGGCACTGACAGGGGCCACTTTGGTCACCAGGGTCCCCACGGGGGACCGCAGCGGCTGGGACGCCGAGGACTCTACGCAGACACTGACAGGAGCCTTAGTCACGGCGCCCAAGGCCACCGGAGTGCTCTCCACCCGGACGGGCAGAGCCGCAGCGGGGGCCATGGTCACGGTCCCGGAGGCGCCCACACCGGCGGGGGGAGCGGCGCCGGCCGGCTCCGTGAGGCCCGCGGGCATCCCCCCAGGTGGATCAGCGGCAGCCGCGGCGCCGCCGTTCCGGGAGCAGAGGCGAGGGGAGACTTGACAAGCGGCCGCCGACTCCGGTGCAGTTCCAGCTCCACAGCATCGCTAGGGAGAGGCGCCGGGGCCACGACACAGGAGTCAGTGACCGACGCCGCGCTGGACAGCGGGACCCCGGCGTCCCGGACCTTCCTCCCGTCCGCGCGGCCCCGCCGGCTGCCACAGCTGCTCGGCCGCTTCCTCGGCGGCGCTCACACGTGCGCCAGCTCAACCCGGCGCCTCAGCCCCGGGACCAGATGCAGCGGAGTCCAGCTGCGCGGCTCCGCGTCACGTCGGCTCCCACCTCCCACCGAAACTCGGCGCGGCGGATCCCCCGCCAGAAATTTCAAACCTACGAGCCCAGAGCGCCCCAAAGCCCCCTACGTGCGCTCCGCACGGCCCCGCCGCGCGGCCACGCCAGCCATGTTTATATAGCCACGCGGAGACCTCGCGCACGCGCACAGGCCGCCGCCGCCGCCCCGGGCTTCCCCCGGAATCCGGCCGCGTGATTGGCCGCAGACTGGAATCGCGCTCGTGACGTCACTAGGGACGGCTCCAGAGGGCGTTAGACTCTTCCCCGGAATCCGGAGGAAGGTGGGGCGAGTTGCCAAAAATCCACCACGTGGGAAGGGCCGACCGCACTTAGAAAACTGCGGCATCTGCGTTCTGCTTTCTCCTTGGAGTCTCCAGTGGAGTGTTCCTTGAGGAACCAAGACTGTGTTTCCCACAAGCTTCTACTTTTTAAGGAAACGATGTGGAGGACCGATTCCAGAGAGCAGTAACAGTAAGAACTCAGTCACGCTTCCTCAGTGTTTTTCTGCGGGTTTAGCTCCAAAAGCATCGCTAGAATGAGCTTTACGTTTGACACTTCGGGGGTGGAGGGAAACTTAATGTCTCTCTCTTTTTTTTTTTTAATGTTTAAGCGTGGCGTGTAATTTTACAGTTGGTAAAATGTGTTTATTTTCGTATAATTAAAGTTGAACTGTCCCAAGAGAAAAATCTTTTTCTTCTCGGAGCTGCTCTACCTGACTCTTTATCACCTCTGCTGCTGCTGCTAAGTCACTTCAGTCGTGTCCGACTCTGTGCGACCTCATAGACGGCAGCCCACCAGGCTCCCGCGTCCCTGGGATTCTCCAGGCAAGAACACCGGAGTGGGTTGCCATTTCCTTCTCCAGTGCGTGAAAGTGAAAAGTGAAAGTGAAGTCGCTCAGTCGTGTCCGACTCTTAGCGACCCCATGGACTGCAGCCCACCAGGCTCCTCCGCCCGTGGGATTTTCCAGGCAAGAGTACTGGAGTGGGGTGCCATTGCCTTCTCCGCTTTATCACCTCTGCTGCTGCTGCTGCTGCTAAGTCGCTTCAGTCGTGTCCGCCTCTGTGCGACCTCATAGACGGCAGCCCACCAGGCTCCCGCGTCCCTGGGATTCTCCAGGCAAGAATACTGAAGTGGGTTGCCATTTCCTTCTCCATTATCTCCTCTAAACATATTTAAATTGTTTATGTGTCTGTCTGCTTCAAAACTGGGACAGTGTCTTTTGATTCCTATATCGTCACATTCTAGTGTTTAGATTTTAAGTGCGGTGTTATTCTTTGAATAAATCCAAAGTGTGTGGTGAATGAATCAATAATACAATCAAATACGGAAAAACTTTCCCCTTAGATCTAATCAGAGAAGATGCCTTGATTTCACACTACTGTCCTCATAACTTTGTGTTTTTAGGAACCTACTCTATACCGAATGAGATTGTAAAAGGCATCCTGACTTTTGCAACTTCCAGTTCTCACCCTGCTAGTCTGTTCTAGAGAACAGGATCTACTTCCAGTCCAAACACGTCAATCGCTGCGTTTGTCTTCTTCCGTTATCTGTCAGTCCAAATCAAGAACCCTTCTTAAGACCCAAATCAATTACACCCTTCCCCATTTTATGAAGGCTTACTTGATCACTTTACCTTATAGAAAACTCCTTCAAGTGGAGTTGAAGAGAGGAAAACCGGACTTATTGAGCACTTCTTGTGTCCTGGTCACAGATATTTACTTTCCCTTCTTGCTTTCTTCCTTTCCTCTTCCTTTAGAAAAAAAGCAAAAACTTCATTTTACTGGCTTAAAAACTGCAAAGGAGTAATTTATCCATGAAGCTGAGAATCTAACCAGTCTGTTTGATCCCAAAGCACATCTCTTCCCACTACTCCACTAGTGATTCTTGTATCCCACACACACAACTCTTGGCAAAATACGTTTCACTGAAAAGGTATTTAGTAAATATTTGCTAAGTAAATTAATTAAATGGAGCCATGCATCATTTTCTGGAAAAGGAAATGGCAACCTACTTCACTATTCTTGCCTGGGAAATCCCATGGGCAGGGGAGCCTGCTGGGCTCCCCTGCCTGTGGGAAGAGTTGGACACAGCTAAGTCACTAAGAGGGGATTGGAAGAGTCAGACACGACTTGGTGACTAAACAACAACAATGTAACATTTTCAGGGAAGCAAAACCACCTAGTGGATATGAATCTTAGACCTGCTCATTGTTCAGCTGAAGAAAGAAAGGATCAGACATTTACTCTGAGAACTACCCTTTTCTAAAACTCCATTCCCCACCCACAACTCACATACTGTATTTAGGTATGTAAATAACTTCTATCAAGTTACAGAGACCTGACAGAGGTCTTTCTCTTTAAGGTGACCTTGGACATTTTTTTAATTGTTACATTTGCTTGGTAATTTGCTGCGTTAATGGGAGCTTTAATTTTCTACTTAAAAATTTACTGCTCTTTACCCAATTCTAGTAACTACAGTACTTGTCCTGAATTTGGAGTTTAGCAATAATTGTCTTTATTACATTTCCTTTCTATAGAAATTTATCATAATAAAACTGTACATATAGAGAGGCAAAATGCATTCTATATAAGAAAAGAAAAATGTAGGGGAAAGATTATATCTTGATTTTATTAGATACGACTGAGTGACTAACACTTTATTAGATTTAGCTGTTAAAATATTTGTGAAATTAAAGATGCTCAAATTCAAATTAAAGATGAACAAATCCTTGTTCCTAGTCCAGTGTACTAATCCCATTCATGAGGGTTCCATCTTCATGATTTAACACCTACCCAAAGCCCCGTCTTACTAATACCATCACCTTTGGGCATTAGGATTTAAAGATATGAGTTTTGGGGAGATACAAACATTCAGATCACGTGTGTATGTGCTCAATCACTCAGTTCTAACCAACTCTTTACCACCCCGTGGACTGTAGCTTGCCGGACTCCTCTTTCTGTGGAATTCTCTGGGCAAGAATACTGGAGTGGGTTGCTGTTTCCTTCTCCAGGTGATCTTTCCAACCGAGGGATCAAACGCATGTCTCTTCTGTCCCTTGATTTTGCAACTGGATTGTTTACCAGTGCGCCACCTGGGAAGCCCCTGAGTGTGAGTGAATGTTTAGTCAGTCATGTCTGGCTCTGCAACCCAGGGACTGCAGCCCACCAGGCTCTTCTGTCCATGAAATTCTCCAGGTAAGCATACTGGAGTGGGTTGCCCTTTCTTCTCTCGGGGAACTTCCCAACCCATGAATCGAACCCAGGTCTCCTGCATTGCAGGCAGATTCTTTACCTGCTGAGCCATCAGGAAAGCCCTTAGCACCTTCTAAATGAGAGATTAAGTCATTTATTGTCCAGATATTCTGCTTATTAACTCAGGTGATAAAACTGAACAAATATAAAATCTATGTTCTGAATAGTTTACTATTTTACATACCACATGCATGCTTAATTACTCAGTTATGTCCAACCTTTTGCTATCCTATGGACTGTAGCCTGCCAGGCTCCTCTGTTCATGGGATTTTTCCAGGCAAGAGTACTGGAGTGGGTTGCCATTTCCTCCTCCAGAAGATCTTCCTAACCCAGGGATCATGCCTACGTCTCCTTCATTGGCAGCCAGATTTTTTACCACTGAGCTGTCTAGGAAGCCTTTTTTACACACAGACTCAAACAATTTAACTAGGTATAGTTATCCCCTGGAGTAGCAAATGGCTACCCAGTCCAGTATTCTTACCTGGAAAATTCCATGGACAGAGTGGCGTGGCAGGCTACAAGTTCATGGGGTCACAAAGAGTCAGACATGACTGGGCGCACGTACACACACACACACACACAAACACACACACACACACAGTTACGAGTAGAAGGTGTCAATTATTTTTATTGGTCATTTGATTTTCTAAGTACCTACAGTCTCCACAAAATGAGTAGAAATTTACTACTCTTTAGGATTTAAATAAGAAACCTTCTTTATTTGTGAAATAAGATCAGCTGAAAAGTCTGCCTAAGAAACACATAACTATTTGACTAAAATGGCTATGGCCTCACCTTCAAAGTGTGCCAGAAATGACTGTGTGCCTTCAAAGTCAGTGCCTTGAGCCTAGTCCAGTATCTGTGTTTTGTATCAGATCATTTAAATACTTTCTGCAACAGAACACTGTGTCATTCCTTTCCTCTTAAAGGAATGTGGCTCACTCTCTTTCTGTTTTGGTCTTGCCATGTGGCTTGCAGGATCCTGCCCCCGACCCCACCTCTCCAAGACCTAACCACTGGACCACAAGGGAATTCCTGCTCAAACTGTTCAAGAGTTTTGACTTCATGAATGATTTCAATTTTGGGTGGCTTCATTAAAGATTAATGAAGTTTGCGCCACTTTTTAAAATTTTTAGTATTTGAAAGTCAAGCTCCTTGAAAAATTGGATACAGCTGAATGATCCTAACATAAGAAGTCTATTCACACTATGGAATATTAATCAACATTAAGATAAATACTTTAGAGGTGCATTTATGTGAAAAATGATCATGGCATGTAGTTAAATGAAAAAGAGGTTAGTATACAAAGTATGACTCAATTTTTTTGTAAATTAAAAAAATATTTGTAACCAATAAACAGATATATGCTCAGAAGAAAAATCTGGATTATACACCAAGCTTGTTAACAGAGGACATCTCTATTTAGGGATAGTCCAAGTGATCTTTTTTAAAGAAATTTCTCTTGTATGCTCTAATTTTTTTAAACAATGAATAATATTTACATAATCAAAAATTAACAAAAAATTTTTCTTAAAATATGTATTCTTAGTACCACTTGAAATCTGTAAACACAGTTAAGTTCTCCCTCATCTCCTGTCCGTAATATCCAGGAAACTTCACTGAATTCACAGAGCTGGGCACCTTCCACTGGCCGCATATACAACTACAGGAGCTTCCCAGATGTCCTAAACTTTCTCTCAGCCTTTCTCTCATACCTCATTGGGATGAAAACCAATGCCTTTTCATACAGTGGTTCACCTCCCTTTAAAAGCCTTCCCCGTCTGAAACATACTCTACCTGGTCAATTCCAGTACACCCTTCAACAGGCTGCAACCTACACTGGATGAATTCAGTGCCGCTTCTTTGCCACGGCACCTTATTGTCGTACGTACTCCGTTCTTGTACCCAAGTTGTTTTCTCTATGTTCTCTCTCTAGATTGTGAACTTCCTGGTAACTGAGACTCTGTCATGTTCATTTCAGAACTAGAAGAGAGTATCGACAGAGATTACTTCTCCCACCCCTCCTATCCCTAGACTGGCTACCAGGGGCAGAAATTCCATCTTGTCTGTGTCTTCCTGGTGTCAAATCGGGTAATGCTTCAGCTCTCTGTGCTCAGGCTATTCTATCTTTGCGTGCATGTGTGCCAAGTTGCTTCATTCATATCTGACTCTTTGTAAAAATGGACTGTAGCCCGCCAGGTGCCTCTGTCCATGGGATTGTCTAGGCAAGAATAGTGGAGTGGGTTGCCATGCCCTTCTCCAGGGGATCTTCCCAACCCAGGGGTCAAACCTGCGTCTCTTTTGTCTCCTGCATTGGCAGGCAGATTCTTTATCACTAGCCACTTGGGAAGCCCATACTTTCCTTGGCTTAATTTCTGTCTTTGTATGACTTCCAGATCTGTCTTTGGCCCAGTTTCTCCCTTTTCTAGACATGTAGACAGCTGCCTACTGTTTTCACCTGGATGTCCCACAGGTTCAAAGTAAATTTATTATGCCATCCTCAAACCTGCCTTTTCTCCTATGATCCTTATTGCAGGGAACCAGTGAATTGCTTTCCTAAGATTTAAAATTAGGAACTGACCTTGAGTTTTCCCTCTTTTTTCACCCTGTTCAATTAGTCTTAGATCTTGTCAATCCTGGCGTATCTGTAATATCTCTGTAATCCATTGACTTATCTCATTCACACCATCACTCTTTTAGTTCAAACCCAAGTGTGTTCATTTAAATTATGCTAACTGGGCTCGCTCCATGCCTCCAACCTTGGCTTTCCATTCTATTCTCTGGTCTGTAGTAAGAGATATTTTTCTCAAACTATTCCTGACATTGTAGTTATTATCATCATCCTTTGATTTAGAACTATTTTTCTTTCTTACTAAAAGGAACCAAAAAGAAAACAATATCAATTTTTAACTTCTTATAATTCCATCATTGTAGGTGAATTCTCATTTTTGCATATTACTTTCTAATCCTTATCCATTGCATGCTTGCTCCTATGTGAAGGACAAGTATGATTTTTGTACATGATTTAGAACTTATCTTTGCCTCAATAATTTTCCACACCTAAATATTTAAATCAAGTCACTTGCATAATTCCATACTTCTAAAATGTCTTAATAATGATTGTTTTGCACATAATATTTATTAAACAAGAACACATCACTGTTTGTAAGTATAAGTACAAATTATGATAAAGGCTGGGGAAAAAAAAGAACAAGGTGCTTCAAAAGAGGATTTAATGGACAGGATTTAATTTAGCTCAGGAGTTAGAGAAAGAAGCGCTCCAGGAATTAAAGAGTGCCTATGAGACCGAACTGGACTTCGCTGATGGCTCAGACGGTAAAGCGTCTGTCTACAATACAAGAGACCCGGGTTCATTCCCTGGGTCGGGAAGATCCACTGGAGATGGAAATGGCAACCCACTCCAGTACTATTACCTGGAAAATGGAGGAGCCTGGTAGGCTACAGTCCATGGAGTCGCAAAGAGTCGGACACAACTGAGCGACTTCACTTCACTTCATGAGACTGAACTGGAGGAATAGTGGCCTAGATGACCTTTGGACAGGCCAAAAGGGGCTTAACCGCCTTCAGGGCTTACCGGTCATGTGATGTGCAAATGAACGCGATGGAAATATTTTAATCAGAGGAGTAAAATTAATTAATTTACATTTGAAAAAATTTTATTTGGCAGTAATTTCAAATTTAGAGAAGAGTTTTAAGAAACAGTGTTTACAACTCCCATATCCTCTCCATGTGGAGATTCACCAGCTTTAATATTTTGATTTGTTCACCATTTTTTCAGTCTCATTATAAGTGTGTGTGTGTATACATATCTAGTAAACATACACACTCAATCCTCATTACTCACACATTCTGTATTTGCAAATTCACTACTTGCTACAATTTATCTGTACCCCCATGGTACTTTCTAGGCCTACTGAAGACATTTGCAGAGCAGGGAAAGTTTTAGTTGCCAAATGTGCACATTCCCAGTTGAGCTCAAACACGGAGGTGCTCTGCCTTCTTGTTTTAGCACTCATACTGTAAACAGGTATCCTTTTTGTAGTCTGGTTAGTGCCATGTTTTTCATATTTTTGTCCTTTCTGTTGATGATGTCACTGTTTAATGCCCAGGCACAGTACTAAACTGCTGCCTGGTGTCCCTGAGCACGGGAAGGCTGTGAGATGCCTTTCAGAGAGAATTTATGGGTTAGAGATGCTTCATTCAGGCATGAGTAATAGTTCTGTTGGTTATGAGTTCAGTGTTAATGAATCAACAATATATATTAAATAAGGTATCTTTAAATAGAAACATGGGCTTCCCTTGTGCCTCAGATGGTAAAGAATCCGCCTGCAATCCAGGAGACCTGGGTTCAATCCCTAAGTTGGGAAGATCCCCTGGAGAAGGGAAAGGCTACCCACTCCAGTATTCTGGCCTGGAAAATTCCATGGACTGTATAGTCCATGACATCGCAAAAAGTCCGACATGACTGAGCACCGTTGGTTTTGAGTTCAGTGTTAATGAGTCAACAGTATATATTAAATAAAGGATCTTTTTTTTTTTAATTTATTTTTTTTCATCTCAAATGTACATGAGTTTCCAATCTTGAAACCCCCCCCTTCCCACTGGACATCAACTCTCTGGATCATCCCCGTGCACCAGTCCCAAGCATCCTATATCCTGAACTGAATATAGACCGACGATTTGTTTCCCACAAATAAAGGATCTTTAAACTTGGGCTTCCCAGGTGGCGCTAGTGGTAAAGAACCTACCAGCCAATGCAGGAGATGCAAGAGAGGCGGATTCAGTCTCTCAGTTGGGAAGATCCCCTGAAGAAGGGCATGACAACCCACTCCAGTATTCTTGCCTGGAGAATCCCATGGACAGAGGAGCCTGGCAGTCTACAGTCCATAGGGTCACAGTCAGACATGACTGAAGTGACTTAGCATGCACACACGCACAAACAGAAACACACATAAAACAAATGTATTTATACAAGTGTCGTTAAATACAAGTGTATTAAACAAGTGTCAATAAAACATATTGACAGGTGGAAAAACAAAACATAACTACAGGCTTATAGGAACTTAACTCTGTGTTTNAGGGTCACAGTCAGACATGACTGAAGTGACTTAGCATGCACACACGCACAAACAGAAACACACATAAAACAAATGTATTTATACAAGTGTCGTTAAATACAAGTGTATTAAACAAGTGTCAATAAAACATATTGACAGGTGGAAAAACAAAACATAACTACAGGCTTATAGGAACTTAACTCTGTGTTTCCCCGAGGCACAATTTTTTGAGTATTTGCTAATTCAGTGCTCTGCAACTTAATAGAACATAATCACCACAAATAATGAAAATCAACTCTCTATACACTTTTCCCCTGAACTACTTGAAATTAAGTTGAAGATGCCCCATAACCCCCAAAACACTTCAATTTATAGTTACTAAAAACAAGGATTTATATAACCACAGTACAATTAACAAAATTAGGAAATTTAACATGGATACAACTATTTAGTCAATAGATCTTAAATCAACAGATCCTTTTCAATTTTTGCTTATTTCCCAATATTGTTCTTTTATAGCAAGTTTTTTTCTAACCCAGGATTCAATCCAGAATCATTGACTGTACAGTTTTATATCTCTTTAGTCTCCTTCAATCTAGAGCAGTTCTTTCACCTTCCTTTTTCATGACTTTGCCATTTTTAAGAGAATAGGCCATTTATTTTGTAGAGTGCCCTCAGTTGGGTTTGTTTATTGTTTCCTTATAAGCAGATTCAGGTTATGCATTTTGTCTGAAATACTGCATAAGTGATGTTATACCCTCTGTGTCATTTTAGGAGAAATGTTAAGTTTGTAATAATATAGTAACAATTACTCTGCATATGAAGCACAAGCTGGAATCAAGATTGCTGGAAGAAATATCAATAACCTCAGATATGCAGATAACACCACCCCTATGGCAGAAAGTTAAGAACTAAAAAGCCTCTTGATGAAAGTGAAAGACGAGAATGAAAAAGTTGGCTTAAAGCTCAACATTCAGAAAACGAAGATCATGGCATCCAGTCCCATTACTTCATGGGAAATAGATGGGGAAATGGTGGCAGATTTTATGTTTTTGGGGTCCAGGATCACTACAGATGGTGACTGCAGCCATGAAACTAAAAGATGCTTAATCCTTGGAAGGAAAGTTATGACCAACCTAGACAGCATATTAAAAAGCAGAGACATTACTTTGCCATCAAAGGTCCATCTAGTCAAAGCTATGGTTTTTCCATTGGTCATGTATGGATGTGAGAGTTGGACTATAAAGAAAGCTGAGCGCTGTAGAACTGATGCTTTTGAACTGTGGTGTTGGAGAAGACTCTTGAGATTCCTTTGGACTGCAGGGAGATCCTACCAGTCCATCCTAAAGGAGATCAGTCCTGGGTGTTCATTGGAAGGAATGATGCTGAAGCTGAAACTCCAATACTTTGGCCACCTGATGCAAAGAGCTGATTTTTTGAAAAGACCCTGACGCTGGGAAAGATTGAGGCCAGGAGGAGAAGGGGACGACAGAGGATGAGATGGTTGGATGGCATCACCAACTCAATGGACATATGTTTGGGCAAACTCCGGGAGTTGGTGATGGACAGGGAGAACTGGCGTGTTGCAGTCCGTGGGATTGCAAAGAGTCAGACATGACTGAGTGACTGAACTGAACTGAATAACAATTACAGTTTACCTTAAGCTTGATCACTTGCTTAAATCGGTATATGCCAAGTTTCTCACTGTAAAGTTAACTGTTTTTCCTCTTTGTAATTAATAAGCAGTGTGGTGGAACATATTTTGAGGCTGTATAAATATCTTGTTTTTCATCAAGCTTTGCCCTGTTAATTTTAGCATCCATTAATGACTCTTGGCTGAATCAATTATTACTGTGCTGGCCACAGAACTTGTTGTTTATTGTTGTTCAGTCACCAAGTTGTGCCAAACTCATCAAGACCCCAAGCCTGGCAGCATGCCAGGCTTCCCTGTCCTTCACCATCTCTGGGAGTTTGCCCAAGTTCATGTTCATATCCATTGCATAGGTGATGCCATTCAGCTATCTCATCCTCTGTTGCCTTCTTCTCCTGCCTTTAATCTTCCCTAGCATCAGGGTCTTTTCCAAAGAGTCAGCTCTTTGCATCAGGTGGCCAAAGTATTGGAGCTTCAGCATCAGTCCTTCCAATGAATAGGCAGGACTGATTTCCTTTAGGATTGACTGGTTTGATCGAGTCTCCAAGGGACTCTGAAGAGTCTTCTCCAGCACCACAGTTCAGAAGCACCAATTCTTAAGCACTCTGCCTTCTTTACGGTCCAGCTCTCACAACCATATGTGACTACTGAAAAGACCATAGCCTTGATTATATGGTCCTTTGCTGGCAAAGTGTTGTCTTTGCTTTTTAAAACACTGTCTAGGTTTCTCATAGCTTTCCTGCCAAGAAGCAGTCATCTTCTGATTTCATGGCTGCAGTCACCATCCGCAGTGATTTTAGAGCCCAAGAAGAGGAAATCTGTCATTACTTCCACTTTCCCCCCCTCCGTTTGTCATGAAGTGATGGGGCCAGATGCCATGATCTTAGTCTTTTTTTTTTTAATACTTAATTTTAAGCTGGCTTTTTCACTCTCTTCCTCCACCCTCCCGAGAGGTTCTTTAGTTCCTCTTAGCTTTCTGCCATTAGAGTGGTATCATCCATAGTGATTTTTAAAAACTCACTTTTTCTACATTATTGTTTGACATTCTGTTGAAAAAAAGTAGTTTTTCTATTTCACTTAAGTGTGTATCAGCACGGATTTATGCCTTCTTTTTTAGTCAATGGGCTGTGATCTGTGTCATGACTTTCTTTGATTCTCAAATTGTCCCAGATTTGGACAGTAAGAACTCCTTTTTAAGGTGATTCCTGTAACCTTTTGAGGCATCGCCATCATTTTCTGAGTAATGTACATTCCCGAAAGACCAGCGAAGTTCTTGTGTGGAAATGAACTTAGAAAAGGCAAACAAGGCAACAGAGAAACTAGTTGAATGGCTCTTGCAGGTGAGAGTTGATGATGGCTTGAAACAGGGTAGGAGCAGTGGGCAGATTTGAAATATATGTTGATGGTAAAAATCTGCGGGTATTAGTGGCAACCTGAGCTAGGTAGCTTAGGGAGTGGAAAGTGTAAAGAGAGACTCTCTTGTTTATAGCTTGAGATCCTGGGTGGAGAGTGATTGCATTCACAAATAATGAGGAAGATTGGAGATGGCAAAGATCAAGAGTTCAAGAAAGACTGACTAGAACTGGAAAGTGAAACAAAAACCAGGTTTTATAATACCTTTCTACCTGCACTTCATAACAGTATAGGACTGGATGTTAGCATGGAAGGAAAGCAAGTACGGTAAAGAGAGAAGAGCCCTTATCAAACATCAGCATTTCATGGTAGCATAGGAAAAAAAGGCCAATAAAGTGGAACTGGGGAAGGAGGAGAGGGGCTGGAGAGATAGGGAGAAAAAAAACAAAAAGTGTGACGTCAGGATGCCAAGGCAAAAAAAAAAAAATCAAAAGAGGTGAAGTCGAGAACCAAGGGTTGAACTATGTGAAACGCTGAGAGGTCAGATTTCAGTTTGGCTCTTGTAGAATGAGGCTTGATGAAATCAAGGCTCTTTTGTTGTTCACTGCTGTATCCTTAAATAGGGGCCAATGCCTGACCCATAGTAAGTGTTTCATAAATATTTTCAACTGAATGAATGGATTTGTAGATCGTGTGTTTTTGTAGTCTTATTGCATTGGTTAGATATGAACTCCAAGGGAGTGTCGAATAATAACAATGATATCCTTCCTAGTCTTGTTCTCGATGTAATATTTCCTCATGTGGTTTGTTTGATGTTTGCCTCTACAAAACAAAAATTTGTGGTTTCCTGCATACTTAAAAATGTTCCATGCCCTCCTCCCACCCACCATATGCCCCTCCTCTCCCTCAGTGTCCCCAGAATAACACATAGACATGAACTAGAAGTACCATCGTGATGTGACCACTGGTTGGCATCACTTCTGGCTACCACCTTCCTTTTCCTACACCTGACTTCTTGTGATGCCAGGCAAAGAGGTGGGGGAGGAACTTTCCCAAAGAAGTCTTCTATGACCCTCTCCCCAACAAATATCCCCACATCCTCTTGGTTGATCCTCCTGCTAGATTCTCCTGGTATGTTCCTTACTTCCCAGTCTCCCCTGTGGACTCTAACTTTCTTTCAGAAACTTTACCATTCAACCTGCAATTTAACCTGCAGTTTCTGACACAGTATCATGAGGTTTTTGTTGTAGGAAGGAAGGAAGTCAGGATCTCAGGCAAAACTGAGCTTTCAC
The DNA here is from genome assembly GCA_006410615.1 of Neotragus moschatus. Classification (NCBI taxonomy): domain Eukaryota; kingdom Metazoa; phylum Chordata; class Mammalia; order Artiodactyla; family Bovidae; genus Neotragus; species Neotragus moschatus. Next base: position 603,955 of record SJYA01002918.1, read on the forward strand.
CCACCACCTCTCAGTTTGTTTCCAGGTATCATTCCCAGAGAGTCTTCTCTGCCTTCTGCGGCTTCTGCTGCTAAGTCGCTTCAGTCGTGTCTGACTCTTTGCGACCCCATAGACGGAAGCCCACCAGGCTCCACCGTCCCTGGAATTCTCCAGGCAAGAACACTGAAGTGGGTTCTCTGCCTTCTAAGTTTCACTAAATCCTTCCTTATAGCTTCCTTATCGTGTCAAGTAATCCCAGCTGATGCATTTCATTCTAATTACATTTTTAACTGGGCTTCCAGGAGACTCAGGGGTAAAGAATCTCCCTGCCAAGCAAGAGGTGAGGGTTTTGATCCCTGGGCAGGGAAGATCCCTTGGAGAAGGGAATGGCAACCCACTCCAGTGTTTTTGCCTGGAAAATCCCATGGACAGAGAAGCCTGGTGGGCTGCAGTCCATGGGGTTGCAAAGAATTTGTCATGGCTGAGTGACTAAACCACCACTGCCACATTGTTAACTGTTAAGGAGTGATCTCTTTTTTAAGTTTTTTTAAAAAGGAAGTTCTGAATAAGGAAAAAAGGTTTCAAGTTTTCAAGACTTAAAAATTTTGTCAGCCTCACCTACAGCTTTATATACATTAGATCTGGGTTAAATTCAGATATGCAATGTGCATTAGTATGGCAAAACACTGAGAAGGGACTTCCCTGGTAGTGCAGTGGTTAAGAAGCCATCTGCCAATGCAGGGGACATGGGTTCGACTCCTCGTCAGGGAAGATTCCACGTGCTGCGCTGTAGCTAAGCCCGTGCACCGCAACTACTAAAGCCCATGTACCCTGGAGCCTGGGCTCCCCAACAAGAAAATTCACCACAACGAGAAACCCACTCATCACAACTAGAGAGTAGCTGCAGCAGCAGCAAAGACCGAGCACAGCCATAAAAACAAATAAATATTGAGGAAGAAAACCCAAAACACTGAGAAGACTTGAAATAAAGCAGCTGTTTTCAAACATTTTTATCTCAGGAAACATTTATACTATTAAAACTTTTTGAGGACCCCCTAAAACCTTTTCTCTGTATGGATTATATCTGTTAATATTTACCATGATAGAAATTAAAATGGAGAAAATTATGTTATTTATTTATGGGCCCATTTAAAAACGTCATAAAAGCCTCATTACATGTTATGTTAGTCAGGGTCCATTCAGAGGACAGCTATTACTCAGCTAGTTGAAGAGGGAAAATGTAACGTAAAGAATTTTTAGCTTCTGGAAGGTGGTATACTACTGAAAGAAGTAGAACTCTAAGCAGTGATCCCCAACCTTTTTGGCACCGGGGACCAGATTCGTGGAAGACAAGTTTTGCATGGACTGGGGCTGAGAGGGATGCTTTCAAGATGATTCAGGGCACTATATTTACTAATAGTGCCCTTTATTATTATTACATCAGCTCCATCTCAGATCACCAGGCGTTAGGTTCCTAGAGGTTGGGGAGCTGTGCTCTAAGGCATCCTTAAAGTAACAGGTGCAAAAAAAGCATCTACTTCCTCTGGCTAGAGCGAGAGTGGACATTGAAAGACCCAGAGGTTACCAGAGGAAACTCCCCATGGCTGAGATTCAGAACTCCTCAAAGAGGGCATGGAGCACACATCCTGGCAGTGATGAAGCAGCTTGGCAGAGGAGAGGGCCACTGTTGATCTGTGTGTGTGTGTGCTCAGTCATGTCTGACTCTCTGCGGCCCCACGGACTGTGGCCTACCAGGCTCCTGTGTCCATGGGATTCCCCAGGCTAGAGTACTGAAGTGAGTTGCCGGTTCCTCCTCCAGGGGATCTTCCTGACCCAGGGATCAAACCTGCGGCTCCTGCATTGGCAGGTGGATTCTTTACCACCTGGGAAGCCCACCAGCATCCACAAGCTTGTTGCTGTGGCTCTNTCCATGGGATTCCCCAGGCTAGAGTACTGAAGTGAGTTGCCGGTTCCTCCTCCAGGGGATCTTCCTGACCCAGGGATCAAACCTGCGGCTCCTGCATTGGCAGGTGGATTCTTTACCACCTGGGAAGCCCACCAGCATCCACAAGCTTGTTGCTGTGGCTCTGCAGTGTGTCTTCTGCGCCCTCTATTGGCGAAGTTTGGCATTTCATAGCTGGCAAAGGAGGGATGTTTCCAGGGACCAGCTCTACTATCATGAAAAGGGGCAAAGAAAGGTGGATGTGTAAGAGGCAAGAAATTGATTATTATCACCAGTTACCATAAGTATTTGATATTTCATAAATACTTTAAGTGAAAAACAAGTATAGTTTTCTTAGCCAGAGATGCTCACACTAAAGTGGAAGGTACAATTATGAAACACTTGTTAGACAGTATGAGACAGGTCCCAGCAAAAAGCTTCTCACAGAGGTTGGGCTTCTAACTAGCCTGATGAAAGGCTTCTTGGATGGGATGAGTCATAAGAAATTTCCAGAGTCAGCTCCATCGATGAAAAGGAGAAGGAAAAAAGTTTTGAGGAAGCATGTGGGTACTCCCCCACCTGTCATACATGCAGCCCCTCGGAAGAGAACTGCTTTACTGATACAGAGGTCATCACAGGGTGGAACCACTTGTCCCCACTGGAACCACTGACCACTCCTGACTGGACAACCAGCAGGAAGCTGGCCCAAAGGCAGCCAACCTACCCAGGCCAGATGCAAAAATATCAGCTGGTGCAAACCCATTTACTCATGCAGAATTGCTGTTGGGAGCCTGAAAAGAGAAGAGACGTTAACTATGGGAGCTGAAACTGCACGATCATAATGGAAAGAGAGGCGAGACGGGCCACAATGCATATGTATAAGCCAGAAGGTTATGACGGAAAAGAAGCCATGAGTTAGCACAAGCAGTGCGTTAAAGAAAGAAAACGAGGCTGAGAAAGTCAGACAGCAAAGAGAAGAACAGATGTGCTGAAAGGAACTGATCGTATTCCTGCTTCAACACTAGAATTAAGATCCAAAAGCTCCTGACGCTGAGATTTCTAGCACTGCCATCCCTACGAGGCAAAATGGTGCTCTTGTTCCCAGTTTTATACGTCCCAGCAAGAGCCTTTTTTTCCTTGAATCCTGCTGGAGTCAATCTTTTTCTTTTAGCCAAGAGATCTTAACTGAAGTGGGCATACAGAACGCATGACACAGTCAGCAGATTCCAAATACCATGTCTGAAAAAAGGTGGCCTTCAATTGTCCTTGAATTCCTGGTGGAGGTGGGCCAGCCTCATGTATGTAATCCACTCACATGATGTATGCATTTCAAAGACGGAATGATAACTCACCAAACACATCATTTGGAGAACTTTTCAAAGCTTCTTTTCTATAACTTTATCCCATTATCAACAAATACATATTATACTAGAATAAGTAAAAAACAATCTCATCTTAGCCAGCAATTTTAAACATGGAGATAACTGGTATCTGATTTTGGATTTTTATGTTGTACTATAACTAAATGGCTATCTAATATTCACTCAAATTAGTATGTGTTAACTACTGTTCTTGGCACTGGCCACACACTAATGAATAAAATAGACATGGAACCTACAATTTGAATGGGGGACAGTGAGTAAACACAAACATATTTCAGGTGTTAGCGGGAGTAGCAGGAGTCCTGTTTTATAAATGATGGTCAGAGAAAACCTGCCCATACAGTGACATTTGTGCAGCAAATGGAAGTATAGGTGCAAGGCGGGCTTCCCCACTGGCTCAGCAGTAAAGAATCTGCCTACAGTGTAGTAGTCAGGAGACACAGGTTCGATCCCTGGGTCAGAAGGTCCCCTGGAGAAGGGAATGACAGCCCACTCCAGTGTTCTTGCCTGGAGAATCCCATGGACAGAGGAGCCTGGCGGGCTACAAGTCCATGGGGTCTGAAACAGTCAGACATGACTGAAGTGACTTAGCATGCACGCCCTGGACCAAGCCTTGCCCATAGAGCATGTGGGGAGAGTGCTCCAGGCTGAGGATGGTCAGCTCCAAAGCTCTGAGACAGGAATGTGCTGCTCGTTTAGGAGGAACCGCAGGGAGGCCAGTGTGTGTGGCTCGAGGTGAATGAGGGACAGCAGGAATGGCAAGAGATAGAGCAGAGGAATGGGGAGGGTGAGGGGACGCATGTCTCATAGACCAGAGTGGGGCCCCATGTAGGTAGGTGCCTCCTAAATCCTGAGCTAATCAGGCATAAGAAGTACTCAGGTGGTGCCAGTGCGTCCAGGCATCATGTGGGGACTTGACAGAAAAGACCTACTGGCTCTACCTCAGACCGGTTGAGTCAGAACCTATGTTTTAACAGGATCCTAAATTTATAAATTCATTAAAGTATGAGAAATACTAGTTGGATTACGTTAGTTAACAAAGACTCCTTGCAGCCCCAAGTACCATGGTCTGCCAGGCTCCTCTGTCTATGGGATTCTCCAGGCAAGAATACTGGAGTGGGTTGCTGTTCCCTTCTTCAGGGGATCTTCCCAATCCAGCGATCGAACCTGCATCTCCTCCTTGGCAGGGGGGTTCTTTACCTCTGAGCCACCTGAGGAGTCTTTCGTGAAAACATAGGAAACCATGATTAGCACTTGAATTTTCAGTGTAGGGTGGATTTTCCTACTTCTGCAAAAAAACATCACTGGGATTTGGATAGAGACTGCATTGCCTCTGTAGATGGCTTTGCGTACTATTGATATCTTAACAATATTCAGTCTTCCAGTCTATGAACACAAGGTGTCTCTCCATTTATTTGTGTCTTATTTCTTTCAGCAGTGCTTTGCAGTTTTCAGTACACAAATCTTTTGCCTCCTTGGTTAAGTTTATTCCTAAGTATTCTTTTTGATGGTATTGTAAATGGAATTTCTTAATTTTCTTTTTGAATTGTTCATTGTCAGTGTATAAAATGTATCTAACTTGGGACTTTCCCTTGTGGTCCAGTGGAAAACTTCCTCTTCTAATGCAGGGAGTGCAGGTTCAGTCTCTAGTCAGGGAGCCAAGATCCCACATACTTGGAAGCCAAAACATAAAACAGAAGCCCATATTGTAACAGATATGATAAAAACTTTAGAAATGGTCCACATTCAAAAAAAAAAAGAAAGAAAATGCATCTAACTTTTGGGTTGATTTTTTTTTTTTATCCTGTGTCTGTCTTCTCCACTCCAAAGATTCCATTTGAAAAATGTTAGAACTAATAAGCATCTGTCAACAAAATTGATATTACATCATCTTTTCCAATGTAGATATCTTTTAATTCTTTTTTTTGCCTAGTTGTTCTGACTAGAACGTCCTATAGAAGTGAATAGAAGTGGTGAAAGTGGGAAGCCTTGTCTTATTCCTGATCTTAGAGGAAGAGCTTTTGGTCTTTGGCCAATGAGTATGATGTTAGCTTTGGGTCCTTTAAAAACGCCCTTTATCATGTGGAAGAAGTTCTCTTCTGTTTCTAGTATACCAAGTTTTTTTTTTTAATTGATATTCCAAATTCTTTCCCCATTTGCTAGCTTAAATCTAGATGGACACAAAAGTCTTGGGAGTATTTGAAAATGGCATGTTGAAGATGCCAGAGCCACAAAATGGGAGGGATCTTGGTTCCTAGATTTTTGCTTGGAAGATTGCAAGCAGCAATGGGATTTGTTATTGAGAAACTTCTGTGTGCGATCATCTACTGTAGCAACTAACATTGCTTTAACATATAAGCAAAACGTAATTTCCAAAATATAGTAAAAGCTCATACAAATTGATGTGGAAAAAGCCAAAACCTATTGGAAATATTAGGCAAAGGATATGAAGGATCAATGAGAGGAAAATTCAAAGGCTTTTTTGCTATTTAGTCGCCAAGTTGTGTTTGACTCTATTGTGACCCCATGGACTGTAGCCCACAGGTTCCTCTGTCCATGGGATTTCCCAGGCAAGAGTACTGGAGGGGGCTGCCATTTCCTTCTCCAGGGGAGATTCTCGATCCAGGGATCCAACCTACAGTCTCCTGCATTGTGGTATGATTCTTTACTGCAGAGCCACCAGGGGAAGCCCTCAAAAGGGATTTAGGCAAACAAAAGATGTTCAACCTGGTTTTAGAAAAGGCAGAGGAACCAGAGATCAAATTGCCAACATCCGCTGGATCATCGAAAAAGCAAGAGAATAAAGCAGAAAAACATCCATTTCTGCTTTATTGACTATGCCAAAGCCATTGACTATGTGGACCACAATAAAATGTGGAAAATTCNTGACTCGATGGACGTGAGTCTGAGTGAACTCTGGGAGTTGGTGATGGATAGGGAGGCCTGGCATGCTGCTCTTCTTGGGGTTGCAAAGAGTCGGACACGACTGAGTGACTGAACTGAACTGAAAGATGTTCTCCCTGGAGGAGGAAATGGAAACCCACTCCAGGACTCTTGCCTGGAGAATTCCAAGGACAGAGGAGCCTGGCGGGCTACAGTCCATGGGATCACAGAATAGGACACAACTGTGCAACTAACTTTCAACTTTTCAAAGATGTTCTACATCATTCATAAGAGAAATGCGAATCAAAATTATTTGGGGAAATTTTTTAAAATAAAAAGTAAATAGATATTGAGATTCACCTATTTCTTAGCAAAAATTTTGAAGCACCATTGTTATCAGTTTGAGTTCAGTTAGAGAAGTTCGTCACTGTGATAACGAATAAGCAATTTTCTAGAGGAAGTAGACTTCACACGACTGTGGGAGTTGAGGGAGAGGTCTGTGCAAAGCTGCTGCCTCTGCAGTCTGCTCATTCTGGAAGTCAGGAAGATAAGCTGGATGTGAAGTGGGGAGGATGAGAACAAGCTGTAACCCACGAGGACAAGAAGTGCCCTCGTATGTCTTTCACCCTCTGCAGGCTTGATGCTGTGGTGACCTGCAGGAAAAGCTGGGGTCCTTTGCCATCAAGCTGCAAACAAAGAATCTGTGAGCGAAGAATGTGAAGGAGGAGATTTGGCAGGATCTGGAGGAGCTAAGGTAGCTATGAGCCTGGATGCCTCTCCGCACCAGTAAGGTGAGCCAGCAAACCAGCATGCCTTGCGAGCTGCCCTAGTACCAGTGCAAGACCCTGAGCTCCTTCTCTTCTGCCTTCAAATACTGTGCAAATTTCCCTACAGGAAATAAAAATTTGGGAAGTCATTCCAAGGTTGGCTGAGTTGACACCATACAAAGCCATCACAACTAACAATGGGAGGAAAGGTATAGTGGAGGGACCTTCACTCACTGTTAGGAGAAACACACATTTTTATAACTGTGTAAAACACTTTTAACCCTGCAATTCTAATTCTAGTGATTTACTCTGAAGATATACGTCTAATAAGGGGAATGACGAACCAAAGTTCATTCTTTGCAACATTATTTGCAGTAGCAGCACTGTGAACAGTAAGGTTCATCAGGAGAAGTTTGATTAAGAATCTTAACTTTACATCTGTACATTGAAAAGAACATTCTTCTCATGGGAAGACATTGAAGACATGTAAGTGAAAAAAGTCAAAATATAGAACAATATATACAGTGTGATACCATTTTCATTGAAAGAGGTATTCATGTTTGTATATGTATGGAATATCAGTAGAAGTCTACTGAAATTATCAGTGGGAACACACTGATAACATGGTTTGCCTCCAAGAAGAGAAACTTTGTTACTGGGGAACAAAAATTGCATAGAGTATTTGACTATACAATTTTTTAAAAAATTATGTATCCTGTGAAAGTCGCTCAGTCATGTCTGACTCTTTGTGACCCCTTGGAATTCTCCAGGCCAGAATATTGGGAAGATCCCCTGGAGAAGGGACCCAGGGATCGATCCCAGGTCTCCCACATTGCAGGTGGATTCTTTACCAGCTGAGCCACAAATATGTTATTATTAAAACTAAGAGTTAATAGTATAAACATTTTCACTCAATGAGACTATTACATGAATTTCTTATGTTGTTTATTTCTGATATATGCCTCTTGAAAGAAAATCTTATCTCTTTTCTCCACTTTATGTAAAGCACAATGTACATTTAAAACTGTCCATTAAAAATACAGTGAAAAGCCTTCTTTTAATTTTTAATTAGATGAGACATTTTTATGACCTGGTCAATAACCACTGAAGATGTATGTGGAGTCATGATAAATTGTTTGTCTAAAGGAATCTTAATATATAATTTATATATAAATTCCATTAAATTACATACAGCATGGGAATACTTGGAATGAAGGAAATATGAAATATGAGGGGTTTTTTTCAAACTTAAGAGAGTATTTCAATCACATCCTTTTTCAAAGATCAAGCAGAAATTTATTAGGGCCTTCCCTGGTGGCTCAGATGGTAAAGAATCTGACTGCAATGCAGGAGAACTGGGGTTCAATACCTGGGTTGGGAAGATCCCCTGAAGGAGGGCATGGCTACCAACTCCAGGATTCTTGCCTGGAAAAACCCAGGGACAGAGGAGCCTGGAGGGTTACAGTTCATGGGGTTGCAAAGAGTTAGACATGACTGAGCAACTAACACATTCAAATGTCTTTTGTAGCTTACTGTGCAAACTGAGGATCTGCTCATGAGAATTAGTCATGATTTCACTTCAGCTGATGGTGACATTGTCATGTCTTTCATTACTTCACACTCTTGATCATCTTCCTCAAGATAACCAGGAATGAGCGGGAACGAAATTTGTAGAAAGGATTAAGTGCTAACCTTAGTAAAGAAGCAAAGTTGTCTCTGGAATATTGTAATCAACTCTTATTCCATCCACTGTTCAAGAAATAAAGAAATATGATGTATCAAATACAGTTGAAGCCCTTTGTGTTCCCTTCTCGTCCAACCTTCCTGATTTTGCTTTTTATTTTTACTCCATATGGATACACAGACAACACAATATGTTATAGTTATGCATGCTTGCCATTTTTTCTTAAACATTGTGTTTCTGTTTAAGTGTGTGGTTTAAAGGCAAGGTATGCGTGTTTAAACTTCCTTAAACTTTTTCTGCATTGAATGTCCTTTGGATTTACAATTGTGAGACACATAAGTATAGTTGGCATGTACAGTTCAGAGAATAATGAAGTGAACACACGCATGCTCTCTACCAAGCTTTGCAAAAGCCTCACGGTTCTTGTGTATTCCTCTCCCAGGATCCCAACAGGAGGACTCACTGTCTTGTCTTTTGCAACAACTCTTCCTTTGCTTTTCTTCAGTTGTACCTCACTGTGTCTGTTAAACACTATCTTTAGTTTTGGAGCTCTTTAAGCTTTCTATAAACATTCCATTCTGTGTACTCTGTCACAACTGGCTTTAGTTTTAACTCAGTGTTTTGGAGACATGTCTTTGTTGATACATGTAATGGTAATGCCTTCTTTTTCCCTGCTGTTTGGTATGCTCCTGTATGAATAAATCATGATTTATTCAGTCATTCTCCTGTTGATGAGTATTCGGTTATTTCTTTTTCTGTCACAAGCAATGCCTTTGTCAGTGATTGTCTTTATGCACTTATAGTGGGATTTTCTATAGGCTGCATATTTCAGAGTGGAATTACTGGCTGAAGGACACATGCCTCTTTGACTTTCTAGATCTCACTACCTTGCTACCCAAAGCAGGTATAGTAGTCCAAAGTCCAATAGCAGTATCCTGGAGTTTCTTGGGCTCTAAATGGTCACTGACGTTTTATAGTGTTCGTTTTTGCCAACTTGATGATGGCTGTGAAATAGTGTCTCATCACAGTTACAATATGTATTTCCCGGATTAGGGTAGAGCTTCATTTAATAAGCTCCTCATGAAGAGAAAATCATTCAGGGGTCCTCTTCTGGGAAACGTCTGTTTAAATGGTCCATCCATTTTTCTGTTGCATGGTGTTCTTCATTCCTTTGAAACAGTCCCGTATAAACTCCAGATCAGTTACATGTTATGAACATCTTGCCCCATCTTCCCCCATGAGGCCAGTCTTTTCACATTCTTTTTTTTTTTTTAATTTACTTTTTAATTGAAGGATAATTGCTTTACAGACTTTTCTTGTTTTCTGTCAAACCTCAACATGAATCAGTCATAGTTATACATATATCCGCTCCCTTTTGAGCCTCCCTCTCATGTCCCTCCCCATCCCATCCCTCTAGGTTGACACAGAGACCCTATTTGAGTTTCCTGAGCCATATAGCAAATTCCCATTGGCTATCTATTTTACATATGGTAATGTAAGTTTCCGTGTTACTCTCTCCGTACATCTCACCCTCTCCTCCCCTCTCCCCATGTCCTTAAGTCTATTCTTTATGTCTGTTTTGCCATTGCTGCCCTGTAAATAAAATTTTCAGTTTAATTTTTCTAGAGTCCATGTATATGCATTAGAATGACATTTATCTTTCTCTTTCTGACTTACTTCACTCTGTATATATACTAGGCTCTAGGTTCATCCACCTCATTAGAACTGACTCAGATGTGTTCCTTTTTATGGGTGAGTAATATTCCATTGTGTATATGTACCATGACTTCTTTATCCATTCATCTGTCGATGGACATCTAGGTTGCTTCCATGTTCTAGCTATTGTAAATAGTGCTGCAATGAACAATGGGATACATGTGTCTTTTTCAATTTTGGTTTCCTCAGGGTATATGCCTAGGAGTGGGATTGCTGGGTCATATGGTGGCTTTATTCCTAGTATTTTAAGGCTTTTATCTTATTTTATATATATATATATTTTAATATTTTATTCCTAGTTTTCCACATTCTTTATGGTATCTTTTGATGTAGAGAAGCTTACATTTTCAGGTAGTTAATTATCCTTCTCTTCCCTAAGTGTTAGCACTTTTTGTATCTTGTTTAGAAACAAGGTCTCATCTTTTCCTGGATTCTAAAAGTTTTATATGTAGGTCTTTAATTCATCTGACATTGATTTGTTTAAACTGTGTCAAGTAGAGATTCCACTGTCTTTCTCTTCAAATGCATGACCGATTGTCCTGTCACCATTTACTGAAGAGCTTATTCTGTGCCCACTGAGATGCAGTGCTTGCTGCCATAACCCAAGGAACCCAGTGAGGGCAGGTGTGTTTTTAAGTCTTTTTCTGGGGAGGTCTCATTCTTAGTTTGCTCATTACCTGTACCAGTCCAGCTTTCTCCTGGGCGGCACTGACACCTGCTCAGATGCTCCTCTGATTCTCAAACCCTTTTCTGGTTTTTGCCTCAGGGATTTCCTTTTCTTCCTGTGAGTTCAGTTCTGCATTTAAAGGGCTTATACTTAGATTTGTTAGATTTTATCCAGTGTTTGTTTCTTTGCCTGTAGTGAGAGAGTTTTTTCAGACTGTCTAGTTGATGATAACTTAACGATGGAAAGAGAAGTTGTCTAGCTGATCCCCAGAACCAAATGTTTGTGATCATCTCAGTTTGAGGATACAAGGGAGAAAAAGCACAAGTGCTTGCATATTGCATTTTTCCAACAAAAGAAAACTGACTTTTTTTCAGTTCTATTTATTTTTTTAAATATTTTTGAAAAAATGTAACTTTTTTACAATATTGTCAACTTAAACACTATTCACACTGAACATGTATGGCAGCTTAACCTACCCAAATAAGTTTAAGAAGCCAAAACTGTTCTAGCTTTGTTAAAAGAAAAGTTGTGCTGCAGACTATTGTAGTGATGGTTAACAAAGCAAGGAAAAGCACCACTCAAATCATATGTAACAATGTCTTTGTTCAATTGAATTATGGGTTGGTCAAATGTTAGATTTTACACAGGTAATAGCTAGGATGCAATGACTCCTTAGAAAAGGATGGAATTCTCAAATCTAGATTTAGAGATCATTTAATTTGGTGCTTTGACATAACTTGACTGGTGCTTCTTTCCTTGCTGTCTTCACTTCAAGCCATGGGGCCAATTCTATTCTCAGTAAATGTTTGACAGCTTTTTACTTAATAACAGTCTCAGCACTTTTATTAAGCATGCAAGACTAACAAAACTTTGGCAATGCATAAGTGTAACACAGTGACAAGAGAGAGCTTTTACTATTAAGTCTTCTAATACTGCCTTCACAGTGTGGAAATTGTGCTACATCCACCAAAAGAGGGCCCCGTCTACTCAAATATTTTAGTACTTCACCCCAGGAACAAACTCCTTTGCATTTGGATTCAGATTGCTCTTGTCCACAAGATCTTCCAGGGAAGAGCCATCACTGATAACAAGGTCATTAAACTGGTCTTGGATTTGGTCCATAGTTTGTGGGAGATCTTGAGCTGGAATAAACCACTCATGTTCCTCCTCTTCTTCCAGCATTTCTTGGAAACAGATTTCAATAAATTCTTCTTCCCATAACTCCTCTTCTATTTGTCTGTTGAATTACTCTTCATTTTCCATCCACATGTACTCTGCAAGTGGATTGTCATCTTCATGAGAATGACCGTTATCACATCTTCATTGATGATGCTTGGGCTAGTACTGCTGTGACTTGGATCTTTCATGGTTGGCCTTAGATGTAGTTTTTAACCCAGTGCACGGCCGCAGGACGGCAGCCAACGAATCCGGTTGGCCTCCGCGGATCTCCACGGGCAGTGCCGCTCCCTGGCTCAACGCGATTTCGCCCCACAGCCACCCTTCTCCAGTCCAAATAAACACCCGAAAACCGACATTATATTATATTTTATTTTTTTTAAGAATTTTTAATTTTTATTTGAAATAACAATGTAATAGGTAGACCGTATACAGCGACTCATTGTGCACCAAGAATTTTTTCTCACAGAGTAGTGATGGATTCCACCCAAACTATCTGTCCCAGAGGACAGAGCCTTCCTCTCATGGATATCAGAACCTTCTTCGCCTTTTCATTTGCCCTGCATTTGGAAGTGCAGCAAGCTGAAGAGCAGCATATGCAGAATGTACAATACTCTATCTGCTAAGTCACGTCAGTCGTGACCGACTCTGTGCGACCCCATAGACGGCAGCCCACCAGGCTCCCCCATCCCTGGGATTCTCGAGGCAAGAAAACTGGAGTGGAGTGCCATTTCCTTCTCCAATGCATGAAAGTGAAAGTGAACTCGGTCAGTTGTGTCTGGCCCTTAGCGACCCCATGGACTGCAGCCCACCAGGCTCCCCCGTCCCTGGGATTCTCCAGGCTAGAGTACTGGAGTGGGTTGCCATTTCCTTCTCCAATGCATGAAAGTGAAAAGTGAAAGTGAACTCGCTCAGTCGTGTCCGACTCTAAGCGATCCCATGGACTACAGCCCACCAGGCTCCTCCGTCCATGGGATTTTCCAGGCAAGAGTACTGGAGTGGGGTGCCATTGCCTTCTCCAAACTGACATTTTAAATAGCAATTATGTTTGAGTATATTTTGGTTAAGGTTAGTCACTCAGTCATATCCCTTTGCAACTCCCTGGACTGTAGCCCACCAGGCTCTTCTGTCCATAGGCTTCTCTAGGCAAGAACACTGGAGTGGTTTGCCATTTCCTCCTTCAGGGGATCTTCCCAACCCAGGGCTCAAACCTGGGTCTCCTGTGTCTCCTGTACTGAAAGATTTTTTTACCCACTGAGCCAGGTAGAAGCCTTATATTTTTGTTAAAACATCACATTAAAAGAAAAATAGATATATGTATAAATCAGCAAAACCTGACCAAAATAACACTTAGATTTTCAAAGTAAAGTAAAGCAATCGAGTCAAAAACAATCTGATCCTCATGCCAGTTACAGGTGGGATAAAGCCAATGAGATATAAAAGCTTTCGCCTCTTATGATACAGCCTTGTGAGGAAGACTGGGCATAAATGTGTCTGTTTTGATGGACAGCAGTGGTGCAAAGCACTATAAGCATCAGCACTTTGGGCATAAACCATACAACATGTCTCATTAAAGGTAAGAGAATTCACTGAGTTAATATTTGCAAGCAACGCAAGACAATGTCTGGCATGTAGTAAGCAGTGTGTGTGAGTGGTGGTTTAGTAAAAGTAAGGGGTGGAATCACAACTGAGTCATTAGGATGATGTGTCCCTTTCCTCCCCTCACCCCACATCTAGGAAACATGGGACCCACACAGCTGAGGTGTGGTTCAGAAGAGAGTAATTAACATTGTATCCATGTATAGCCAAACACATCCAGAGGTAGAAAAGGCCCTGTCCTCAGATTAGAGGTGGAAATTGGGAGAGAAAGGTATCATCCTCTGTTTGTTTATTAACAAAAAATACATCTCATTTCCTGTAAGGTCTAGTGTTGTATGTTTTACTAGGGAAGATTTAAATGTTATTCCAGAAACTACTAGCAACATACTCCATATTAAACTCATAGATTTAAGGGAAAATACACTTAAATTTAAGGGAAATACACTTTTCATTATTCATATAACTCATAAGAATGGGCTTGATTATTTGGTACTGTGACTTCTTCAAGACAAAGATCATATCTTTTTAATTCCTGATAGCTCAGCTGGTAAAGAATCTGCCTGCAATGCAAGAGAACTGCATTTGATCCCTGGGTCAGGAAGATCCACTGGAAAAAGGATAGGCTACCCACTCCAGTGTTCCTGGGCTTCCCTTGTGGCTCAGCTGGTAAAGAATCTGCCTGCAATACAGGAAACATGTTCAATCCCTAAGTTGGGAAGATCCCCTGAGACGGGAAGGGCTACCCACTCCAGTATTCTGGCCTAGAGAATTTCATGGACTGTACAGTCCATGGGGTCACAGAGTCGGACACAACTGAGCAACTTTGACTTTCACTTAGCACAAAGAGATTGTTTGGTGAAGATGAGCAGTAGGTGAATGCACTTTCATGAGACGGCTTCCCGGGGCCATGTGTGGGCTAGCAACACATCCCTCTCTTCCTAGAGGTCCCCCCATTTTGACTTAACCAGGGTCTGAATCCACTTTCAGGGACTATGCGTGCAATATGTTGACATATTCAACAATGATGTGGTACCTTCCCATCACTCTATGTTCAAGAGGGGCAAAAGACATTAGGGAAGTCATACAGATGACCAAGCACATGAAAAGATGCTCAAAATCACTAATTATCTGAGCTGTGCTAAATCACTTAGTTGTGTCTCTTTGTGACCCCATGGACTGTAGCCCACCAAGCTCCCCTGTCCATAGGATTCTCCAGGCAAGAACACTGGAGTAGGTTGCCATTCCCTTCTCCAGGGGATCTTCCTGACCAAGGGATTGAACCTGCGTTTCTTTTTGTCTCCTGCACTGGTAGGCGGGTTCTTTACCCCTAGTGCACCTGGGAAGCACTAATCATCACAAAAAATGCAAATCAAAACCACAATAAGATACCACTTCACACCTGTCAGAATGGCAGTTATGCAAAAGAAAACAAATAACAAGTGTTGATGAGAATGTGGAGAAAAGGGAACCCTGTAAACTGATGGTAGGAATGTGAATTGGTGCAGCCCCTATGGAAAACAGTGGGGATTCCTCAAAAAAACTTAGAAGTACCATATGATTAAGCAGTTCCGCTCCTGAGTATTTATCCTAAGAAAGCAAAACACACACACACAAATTAGAAAAGATATATGGACCCCTATGCTAACTGCAGTATTGTTTACAATAGCCATGATATGGAAGCAACCAAAGTGCCCATCGAAGGATGAATGGATAAAGAAAACATGCATATAGCCACACACAATGGAATATTCAGTTCAGTTCAGTCGTTCAGTTGTGTCCAACTCTTTGCAACCCCATGAATCACAGCACGCCAGGCCTCCCTGTCCATCACCATCTCCTGGAGTTCACTCAGACTCACGCCCATCGAATCAGTGATGCCATCCAGCCATCTCATCCTCTGTCATCCCCTTCTCCTCCTGCCCCCAATCCCTCCCAGCATCAGAGTCTTTTCCAATGAGTCAACTCTTCGCATGAGGTGGCCAAAGTACTGGAGCTTCAGCTTTAGCATCATTCCTTCCAAAGAAATCCCAGGGCCGATCTCCTTCAGAATGGAATATTACTCAGCCATAAAAAAGAAATCCTGCCATTGTGACGTGGATGGACCTAGAGGGTATTAGGCTAAGTGAAGTAAGTCAGAGAAAGACAAGTACTGCATTTTAATTATACATGCAATCTACAAAACAAATGAACAAAAAGCAAGGAAAGAGAAACAGTTATAGATACAGAGAATAAACAGGTGGGTTGTCAGGAGGGAGGTAAAGGGAGGAAAGAGATCGAGGAAGGAGATTAGGAAGTACAAACTTCCAATTGCAAAGTAAACGAGTCATTATGAAACATACACAGTGTGGAGAATCTAAGCAACAACTATGTAATATCTTTGTGTGGTGACATATTGTAAGCAGACAGGGTGATCAGTTTGAAATGGTAGAAATATCAAATCACTATGTTGTGTAGCAAGAACTAACGTACTGTTGTACTTAAATTATACTTCTAAAACAAACTCACTTCACTCACTCATAAAAAGAGATCAGATTTGTGTTTATCAGAAGCAGGAATTGGAGGAAGGGGCAACTGGATCAAGGCAGTCAAAAAGGCACAAACTTCCAGTTATAAGATATATAAATACTATGTCTATAATGTACAATGTGATAAATATATAATTCATACTGCTGTTACCTATGAAAGTTCTGAAGAGTAAATCGTGAGTTCTCTACAAGAAAAAGGTATTTTTTTGCTTCTTTCATTTTTTATCTATGTAAGATGATGTTCACTAAACTTGGAAGTCCACTAAAACTTAATGTGACAATCACTTCTTAATGTCTGCAAATCAAATCATTATGCTGTATGCCTTAAAACCTATACCATGTTGCATATCAGTCACCTGCATGCTTCAGTTGTGTCTGACTCTGTGACTCCACGGACTGTAGCCCGCCAAGCTCCTCTGTCCATGGGATTCTCTAGGCAAGAATACTGGAGGGGGTTGCCATTTCCTTCTCCAGGGCATCTTCCAGACCCAGAGACTGAACCCACATCTCTTCCGTCTCCTGCATTGGCAGGCAGGTTCTTTATCACTAGCACCACCTGGAAAGCCCATAATACATAATCAGAATCTCTATTTTTACATCAAAGTTGTTCAGTCGTGTCCGACTCTGCAACCCCGTGGACTATACAGTCCATAGAATTCTCCTGGCCAAAATACTAGAGTGGGTTGCCATTCTCTTCTCCAGGGGATCTTCCCAACCCAAGGATCAAACCCAGGTCTCCCACATTGCAGGTGGATTCTTTACCAGCAGAGCCACCCGGGAAGCTCTTATCAATTATATCTCAATAAAATTAGAAGAAATAATAAAGTATACAGAGGATGTGTGTAGGCTCATGCAGACACTCCACCCTTTTGTTGCACAAGGATCTTGAGCACCAGCAGGTTTTGGTGTTCACAAGGGGCCGACACCAATGGATGACTGTACTGCAACTTGTAAGATAAATATGACAACACGTGCTAATTTGCTATAGTTCTGTCCAGCTTTGCAACCCCAGGGACTGTGGCCTGCCAGGCTGTGGCTCCTCTGTCCATGGGATTCTCCAGGCAAGAATACTGGATTGGGTTGCCGTGCTCTCCTCCAGGGGATCTTCCCAACTCAGGGACTGAGCCCAGGTCTCTTACGTTTCCTGCATTAACAGGCAGGTTCTTTACCACTGCCTGGGAAGCTCACTTAAAGGCACTGACAAAATTTTGGCACATCACCAACACAAGGACGTTTTTATCTAGAAATGCAACTCAATATTATATTCAGTTTATTTTTGAATAGCTATCTTTACCTGACAGTCAATGCTCGAATAGCACCAAATTATTTTTTTAATTAAAATTTTTTTAATTGAATTTGCATATATGAAAAAAGTAACATACTGAGAAAGTTATAAAATATAGTCTCAGGCTTACGTAAAGTCATGACTGCTTTCAACAATTACTGAACTCTTTTTAAAAAAAATCTTTGTAATCATGCATGTTTGTCATAGATGAATGCCACAAGTATGACATTCTCAACACATGTAACTACTAAATGTAATGTTGCATATTAACTTATTTCCTTTAAAGTTTCACGAAGCAATTCTGAGTACAAGGAAATATTAAAATATCCCAGTGTTTCTCCTAAGAATTAGGTGGTCTTCTTTGATTTTTTCTTCTCTACTTCTTCTTTTTCCTTTTCTATTTCATTTACTTGTAATTCAATTTCTTTGGCACTAAACATCTGAAAAGAGAAAAAATTTTAAAAAGCAAATTTCAATTACAGCAACAATTTCTAACTATAATGTCGATGAACCCAATTATATTTTATAATTTTATTTTTTTATAACTTTATATCTTATAACTTCAAGTACATGATGAAACATTTCAGAAGTAGCTTAATTATAACAATTATGGACAAAATCAGAACTACAACATTTCCACTATCACTGTGCTAAAATAAAAAGCCAGGAAATGCAATATTGGGTTCCATATCTTATATATGGATATAATTCTGAACACATTTGAATGCAAAGCTTATTCTATTCATGAATAACTGATGACTGAACTCCCATCCCATCCCACTGTGATTCTCATTAGGGTTTGTTTATTTTATCAGCTCCTGGACTAGCCAAAGAGGTAGGAAAATGATGATTTTCACGGTGCTTTGTTTATAACTCCCAGACTAAGTAGAGAACACAAGAACATACATACGTATGTATGTCGTGGGGCTGAAGAGCTGACTCTGGACTCAGTGGTTCTGTGTCCCTGTGGTGTTGGCACAGCTGTCGCTGAGTCCTGGAAGCAGAGGTGACAACCTGCCCCATACCATCTCCATACTCTGCTCGGGACCCTGGTTGTTTATGCGGAGCCCCACAGAGGCAGCCCCAGCCCTCGGGTCCCCACTTCTCTTGTTCACTGAAACTTGCTCCGGCTCTGTCCCCACCCACTGGTATCAAAACAACAGCAAAACTCGAAAACCAAAACCACTGCTCCACACAGCACTGAGTTTAACACTGTTTCCCCTTGAAGTAGTTTCCTTAACACAAAAGGAAGGGTGGACATAAGACACTGCTTTAGGGCTCACTTTCCATATAGTCTTCCGTGCAAGTGCTTTCGTACACTCAGCTACAGACCTAGCTGGTGCACAGGGTGAAGCTCTACCTAATGCACAGTCGGTCACGTTTCAAATGCTCTTTACCCATGAGTTCTCTACCACAGTGCTTGGAACAATTTATTGCCGTGTTCTGGACAATTTACTTTGTAGTCCAGCAGTTTTAACACACAATGGCTGACTAAAGGTGTACAACTAATAATGCGAGACTTGATATAAAGAAATATGGAAAGATGATCACAATTAGATATTAAAATGCAAGTCTTACAGAAGCTTAAGGCACCCGGAAGTGAAAAGTAGAGAAATCAGATAAAAACCAGTAGGCAATCAAGAAAGGGTGGTTTTTTAACATAATGAAGGATAACATTATGTTAGAAGCCTAGAGGGCCAACAGTTATATAAATGGCAGCTGAATGACACTGGAAGCTAATCTTTATTTCAGATCTAAAAAGACAGCAAGAGGGACTGTTGCTGTATGGTGCCAGGAATGAATCTCCACAGGGAATACAGTACACTGACGCTATATGGGACGGACTCAGTAGGGATTCCTACTTATAAGAACATGTACTAAGTGGGGCAGGCCTATACCTAGATCTCAGCACCCCTAGGACTTCACAGAGGGCTAGAGAGATAACTGCTTGTGTAGTAAGCATGTACAGATTAGTGACAGTTCGCCCACAGAAACAAAACCGAATTCATCATAGTGTCAATGGATGCTAAGGGAGGTTTCAGGCTTGTAATAAAGATTCACAGGTGTCAGCAACATACTAAATGTTTTTGTTAAAATGCCTTATACTACAGGTCTTTTTCCTCTTTGGTTAATGACTTACCTTCAAAGGTTGGTTTCTTCTTATTATAGCAAGTTCAATGTTTTTTCCACCAGACTGGACAACCTAATGTAAAACAAGTGCAATTTTAGAATTACTTCAGGAAAGTCTGTGTTTTAATAAGCAACTGAATGAGAGGGGAAAAAACCCTGATTTTCTGTATATGCTTTATCACTTACTTCCAGCAAAGCTCTTATTGCTAATTTGATAGCTTCATTGTCATTTGCTATGGCATCTTCTGTGTAATTCTTTTCCAGAAATTCTCGGACAGTTTTGGCACTTCGACCTATTGCATTTGCCTTGAAAGACAGAAGATTATTAATACCACTGCAATCTGAATGAACTTATGGTTACTAAGTGAAGTTTAGGAGTTTAGAGTTTATTCCACTATTACTTAGCATAATTACTAAATGAAAATTGCACTTCAAAGATTTAGCAAACATTTCAACAGCTCATCTGATTTACTATATGAATAATCTGAGATGATGGCGTGACTTATTTTCAAATACACCAATGCCTTGTCCTGGCCAGTGCTTTCTATTTCATTAATGGTTCCCAAGTCCTTAGTAGTTAAAAAAGATTGAAAGGGTTGAAACTCGAAAAGATGTAAAGAGGAAAGGAGATATAACTGCAGTATGATGCAAAAAGAAAAATAAAGGGACATCAGCGTGAAGAAGAAAGTTGCTTCTTTGAACAGGACTGTGCATCATTTTATCTCCTCTGACTATAAGCAAGAAGGGCTGCTTCTGTTCCATTCCCCATTTTTCTCTGTTCTTCAGAAATTTTCAGCAGATGAAAGGAAGTGGCAAAAGCATGTCCCTGGCTGCATGGCTACTGGTAATATACAGCCTGTTCTTTCCATTCAGTGTAAATATCCAGATGAGCACTAGTGATGATAATGGTAAAATAGTAATTTTTATTAACACAACACTCAGTGTGCCAGGCACTATGTTAAGCATTTTAAACAGATGATCTCATCTTAACCTTCACAAAGACAATTAAAAAGGTACTATTACTAATTCTAATTCATGGAGGAAGAAATGAAGGGTTGAAAAGGTTAAAAGAGCTGACAATTTGGACTGGATAACTTTGCTGTGGTGGGGGGCTGTTCTGTGCATTGCAGGATGTTTCACAGTCTTTATCCACTAGTTCAGTTCAGTCGCTCAGTCGTGTCCAATTCTTTGCAGCCCCATGGACTGCAGCATGCTGGGCTTCCCTGTCCATCACCGATACTTGGAGCTTGCTCAAACTCATGTCCGTTGAGTTGGTGATGCCATCCAACCATCTCATCCTCTGTCAACCACTTCTCCTCTTTCCTTCAATCTTTCCCAGCATCAGGGTCTTTTCCAGTGAATCAGTTCTTCGCATCAGGTGGCCAAAGTATTAGAGCTTCAGCTCCAGCATCAGTCCTTCCAGTGAATATTCAGGACTGATTTCCATGAGGATTGACTGGTTTCATCTCCTTGCAGTCCAAGGAACTCTCAAGAGTCTTCTTCAACACCACAGTTCAGAAGAATCGTTTCTTCAGTGCTCAGCTTTCTATTCACTAGATGCCAGCTGTATCCCCTACCTCAATGATGACAACCAAATGTGTCTTGAGATATTGCCAAAAGTCCCTATGCTAGGACAAAATCACCCCTATTTGTGAACCGCTGGCTTAGGTAATCTTGCCCAAGATCATATAGTGGGTAAGCAGAAGATATGAGCTTTGAAACCAAGTAGACCAAATCATCAATCCAAGTTCTGAGCTCTATACACTGTGCTGCCACATGCCCTTCAGCTGTGATAGCTCCAGAGTGTGAAAAGAACCAGCAGAAAGGCCCATCCTTTCATTGAAGGATTCTGGCTGCAAATGGGAATGTCCCAGTTTTAACTGGTATGTACTATGGTTACTGGAAAGAGATTGCAAAGGAGATTTTTAGGATGTGGGTATGAAAACATACCTTTTGTACTACATGAACATATAGTTCTGCAGGAAATCAGTCCTGAATATTCATTTGAAGCACTGATGCTGAAGCTGAAACTCCAATACTTTGGCCACAAAAATGTGAAGAACTGACTCTGATTCTGGCAAAGACTGAAAGCAGGAGGAGTAGGGGACAAAAGAGGATGAGATGGTTGGATGGCATCACTGACTCAATGGACATGAGTTTGAGTAAATTCAGGGAGTTGGTGATGGACAGGGAGGCCTGGTGTGCTGCAGTCCATGAGGTCACAGAGTCAGACACGACTGAGCAACTGAACTGAACTTCGCAGAACGTTTACTATACCTTTGTATTTCAGAAGATTAAAATAAATAGCTATGAAATTTTAAATCAGAGTTTGTGGCCTTGAAATTTCATTAAGATCAAAGGTAAAACCTTCGGCCTGGTGTGACTTTGGAGTTTATTAGCTTCAAGTTTGTTTGCCTGGAGAGGAAGTACATAAGGTAGTGGTTTATCCAAAAATCTCACTGAGCCTTTAAAAGTCACCTTGTAAATCCCTGGTGATTTTCCTGTCCACAGCTTCCAACTGCTGATGTCAAAATTCTTTACGCCCTAACCTATTTGACTGGTTTCCTAAAATCTAGCTGCTTCTTACCACACTTATAGCCCCCCCTCCTCCAACCCCATTACCCACTTGAGCTCATTTCAACAGACTCTATGGTTTTGCAATGTTTTTCCTGCCTGCCTGTCCAGATTAATGATGATTTTCTGTGGCAAAGAATATTAGCTGCCAACTCCAGTATTCATTCTTCCTCTGTGACAGAACTCCAGGCAATGTGCCTGCTGAAAAATGTCATGTCCTACCCTTTGTTACCAAAAGGAATATACAAGTGGAAGTAACTGGATGAACCTTCTAGGAATCTCTGCTGCCTATAATGCAGACATGTTGGCTGGAGATCTAGTAACTACCTTGGGAGCATGAAAAAAGACTAAGATAAGAAAAGAGACAAACACCAGTAACTGCCTACTTCAACCTTCTCATCATGCAGGAAAGATAAATCCTTACCTGTTAAGGATCATCACGTCCCTGTGGTTAGGAGCTGAGAACAGTAATTCACAAATAGATCTCTGAGTGGATCCTGGGATGTGCTGCCCCACTCCCCATCAGAAATGAAAGCCTTATTCCTCCAGCTGCTGGCAGTGCCAAGGGCACATGGCCCTCACCTCTTAACCTTCTTTGAGAGGTGCCTTTGTTAACAAGAGCTATCTCGCTTAAGGTCTTGTACTGTCCAGAGTTGGCCCAAATCCAACGACTGACTGCTGAAGAGCTATTAATGCCCAGTGCCCCCATCCCAACTTGAAATAATTCTGAAGAGCTACCCCTGACCCAGGGGTTCCCACAGGGTGATGAGGCATTTATGGAGATTCCACTGCAGCCCCACTTTTCCCTCAGCCTCATCTTGTTCCCTTCCCTTCAACAAATGCTGGTCCCCAAAGCACTTACTAAAAATGATGGTTAAATGGCCTTTAATAATGGTTAAATGGTATTTTCCAAAGAATACCAGTGTGGAGAAAAGATCTATGATAAAAGGGTTCCAAATTAAAGTTATCTTGGGGACTACTTAAACAGTTTCTAGAATATTTACAATGCCTCTTAGAACATGCAGAACTGAAGAAAATTTATTAAATTTCTTTAGAAAAACATCTCCCCACATTAATTAGCCTTAAACAGCTTAACTTACATATATTAACATCCAAAGAAAACACTTTGAGAAACACTGTTCGGAAGTATACAACATACTAACTTTGTTCCTGTTTAAAGTATTACCAACACGCAAAAAGCTTGGCCTTATAAGCTTATCACCATCACTCTATCCAGGCTGTTCTTGCCAAGGTCACCAATGCCTTGCATGTTACCAAATTCAATCATAGCACAGCCGTTTTCTTACTTGATTTATCAGTAGTGCTGACCTGGCTGATCAACTCTTCTTGGAATCCTGTTTTCACTCGGGATCCAGGATCTTACTCTCTGGGTTCTCCTCCTTTACAGACTAGGCTGGATCTATCCCTGCCATTCACTGGCCGACGCCCCTGATCTAAATCTGATTTCACTTATTACCAAGAGTCCCCTAAATCGTGGCTCAGTAGGTAAAGAGTCCACCTGCAATGTAGGAGACGCAGGTAGATGCGAGTTTGATTCCTGGGTAGGAAAGATTCCCCTGGAGGAGGACATGACAACAACCCACTCCCGTATTCTTTCCTGGAGAATCCCATGGACAGAGGAGCCTGGTGGGCTACAGTCCATGGGGTCGCAAAGAGCTGGACAGGACGGAAGTGACTGAGTATGCATGCAACTTGTTTGCCTGCTTCTGCCCTACAATCTATTCTCAGTGAGAGATACTTTTAAAATATAAATCAGCTCATATTACTCTAATGTGCAAAAATCTCTGCTATTTCACACATCCTCTAACCGCACCTTGTAAGACTACCACCTAGCTCTGCCAAGTGTCGTCATTACGTGGTGACGACACAGCCATGTTCTCAGCAGTCCACAGTACCGTCTTACCAGGATGCGTGGCATACTAGGTCAGAGTAAAAAGCAACAAAACACAGAAACAAACGAAAAAGAAACGAGACAGAGAAACGTGACCTTCTGTTTAACAAAGTGCCAGAGGGCACACCCCTAAATAAAAATAAAACCACAAGACTTTACTCCACATTGGAAGGCTGGATATCAGAATTTATATAAGAAAGAATCATTTGACTTGAGGGAAGTAGCATGAAGCAGAGGACAGAACCCTGCACTAAGAAGCAGGAGACCCTGAGTTCTAATTCCAGTCTTGCTGTTAACTAGTAGTGAAAACTTAAAAAAAAAAAAAAAAAAAGTCACTCAACTCCTGAGTATTACTTCAAAAGTGTAGAATAAAAAAGTTTCCAAGATTTTTTGTTACAGATGATTTTTTTAAGTTGCATAATGCTTCCTTCAACCAAAATCTTATAAGTGCAACACATAAAATCAGGAAAATGACGATGACATGGTGTACATGTGTGCACACACACGCTTGTGCTGTTTTCACCCTCCCACCTCCACCACCTGGCCTTACAACACCACAGCAAGTTTCAGACCCAGAAGATAAATAAACTTGCCAACAATTAAGCAATCTCCATTATTTTCCTAACTGACTTTGAAATAAAAATGCTTCTCAGCAGTTGTTCAGTTGCTAAGTTGTGTCCAACTCTTTGCAACCTGGACTACAGCATGCCAGGCCTCTCTGTCCTTCACTATCTCCCAGAGTTTGCTCAAACTCATGTCCATTGAGCCAGTGATGTTATCCAACAAGTATAACCCTCAAATTCTAAAAGACATGAACAAATTCCTGACTCACCTTCCAAGCATGGTAAGTACCAGAGGGATCAGTCTGATACAATCTTGGGATACCATCATCATCAAAACCTACAATCAAGGCAGATATACCAAAAGGCCTTCGTCCATTGCTCTGAGTATATTTCTGAAAAATAAAATGTTTTGACTACTCTCTATATGAGGCCAAAGAAAGGACAACACTATTACTTATCAAATAACAATTTCTAATATAAATAAGGTATTCCTGGTAAAATGATCTTTATTAATATCTATTTTCTTCAAGATCCTCTTGCTGAACTTTTCCGTAGTAACCTCAATCCATGATGAAAAATTTAAAAAGTAAATACTGACAGTCTTGTAAAATGAAATCATAATTTTCTTATGTATGGTCTCAAATTTGTTTTCCTGTTGCCTTATATAAGTTTGGCAGCATAACTAGACTATAACCATTTTCCTATTGCAGAGAACTGTGTTTGTCATATTGTTTGGGTTCTCAATAAAGTTGAGTTCAGTGAGCTATGCAAAGCACCGCCTTGGTTTCATTGTGAGGGACATTGTTATTATCAAGTATTCTTACTTGATACTGTTATTATCAAGTATTCTTACTTGATACTGTTATTATCAAGTATATTCTGTTCCGTATGCTCTTATCTCTACATAAAAATCCAACTAAGATATTTCTTTCAGTCTCAAAACAAGAAACTTTTGTTTCTCTTGAAGAAAAAGCATGTTTTTTTCCTCACTAACAATGGGGCACTGAAAACCAGTTTTATCTTTTTTACTTTGGTGCTAGGAACTTTCTGAATTTGTGTCCTAGGGAGTGGAATTCACACCGATTCTGAGACTGGCATTCACAGAAGTTGTGCAGAGAGGCAGCCATGGTAGGTTCAGGACCACATCTGTAGGCAACTGTATGAAGTCTGGCCTATATTTAGACTAGCTTTCTTCTTGGACTTGTCAATTAAAAAAAAAATTAATGTTATTTATATATTTACAAGCCACTTTAAATTGGGGTTTTTTGTTTGATTTTTCTTCAGCCATGCCACACAACTTGTGGGATCTTAGCTTAAAATGCCCGCACCCCCAGCAGTGGAAGCCCGAGTCGTAATCACTGGATTGCCAGGGAATTTCCAAAGCTACTTTAGATTTTGAATGCAAATAGTGAGTTACAGCATAAACTCTGAAAGAACAGGGTTTGTCTTTTTTCTCTGTTATTCCCTAATGTTCCTAGTTCACACATAGGTACTAAGTAGATGTTTTGTAAAGATCCCTTAAAGGAAAGAAACTTTTACTTTGTTTGCTTAAGCAACCACTTTTTTGTTTTGTTTTGGCCATTCCCAGCGGCATGTGAGATCTTAGTTCCCCCACCAGGGATGGAAGCAGCATCCCCAGCATGAAGAATAAACACGTGCACAAGGTTAAAATCATTTACAAGAACAAAAGTAGTACATGAGGATAACTTTTGTTCCAGAGCCTCAGGCTTCTCCTAGGTAGCAATGCCACTGTTACAGATTCACAATGCATGTTTCTATAAATGTTCCATGCATAATAGTTTTTATATTTCCAAAAGAAAACCTAAAAACCTTAACTGGGAACCTTGTGTACACAATCTTCTGTTACCTTGGCTTTTGGTGAGTACATTTTAACTTGGGAAAATCAAAGCAATGAAGAAAGAAAAACAAAACAATATAAAAATGTTGAACTTTGTTGAAACGAATTAAATTCTAAAAAAACAAAATAGGGCCATTTCTTCTAAGTATGAAATTTAAAAATGTAATATCTAGAATATACAGAACCTGTAAAAAAAACTCTATGTAAAAACAAATAGTAAAATTCATCTCAGGAAGTATTCTAAATTCTTTAAGTGCACTATATATTACAACTCAACAAACATTATTGTAATGTTCATTTTATAAATCGGGAAACTGAGGCAAAACAGGCTAAATGATTTGCCCAGGGCATTAACTAGGAAGTAGCAAAGCCAGGACTTAAACCCCAAATTTCTCGCTCCTGGGAGCAAATTGTTAACTGCCAGAGTGCCTGTCAAAAGAAAAGACAGTTTATACTAGAAGAAATGAAAATAGCAAACAAACATGGGGAAAAATTGACCTCACTACTAATTATAAAATACAAATTAAAACAACTATTACAATGCTATGCTATACTTATTTGCAAAATAAAAGAAAAATGAAAAACCCAATGCTGATGATTCCTTAGGGATATATTTATGTACTGCTAGTTGTACAATAAAAATTTGTTCAATCTTTTTAGAAAGCAATTTAGCTACATATAACAAGAGTCTTAAAACTAATTACAACCTTTAATCTAGGAATCCCAGATTGAAAATTAATTTAACAATATAACTCAAAAAAGAAAAGACTGTGACCAAGATAGAATAATGTTATCAAAGTAGCAGACTGAAAGAGAGAGGCAAAAAGAGGGAGTGGAGGAGGGAAGGAGGAAAGGAAAGAAGAGCCTGGAGCAACCTAAATCATCAGGAGATAGCAATTAGAAACAGTACTATACAGTTAGGATGGTGAGTGTAAGAACTGTTGCTGTGGATAAATAACAAAGAAAGTGATAATAAATGAAGCAATATTTGTATGTATCACAATTTCACTAAAGGTCAAATCATGTACCTACACATGGATTCAGAAGACATAACATCTAAACCTGATCAGTTGTGTTTAGCTTTGTAGATGAGAGAATCAGGTATTTCTGTGAAAAACTTTAAAAATGGTGTCTTACTGCTACATCTCTGAACTACAGAAATCTCCTTAAAAGGTCACTCATTTTTTTTTTAATTTTTAATTCTCAGAATTGATACTGATTGAAATTTCTAGTGATCAAATCAATCCACTCCACTGGAATAAGAATCTGAATGTGAAATGAGAAATAATAAGGAATTTAGTACATTTTAACAGACTGAATGGTTGGAGTGACTAGTATTCCCATGATAGGACCCATCATGGTGGAAAAAAGAACACTTGAAGAAATCTGTTGGAGTACTGGCTTACCTGCTTTAAGGTTGCTATGAAGCGAGTTATATATTCTACGGTGACTGGGTCCTCAACTGTAAGCTTATGACTCTGGCATTCCACACGAGCTTTGTTTATTACTACTCTTGCATCAGCAGTCAGTCCTATAAAAACAGTCAAAGAATAATGAAGTCTTTCTCATTAAAAGTGTTTTGGCCACCATGATATTCTTCCTGTAACATTCTTTGTTTTTTTCCAATATATGTCCATAATAAAGCATTTATGAAGTAGAGTATCACTCATCCTAAAAGTTGCTTTGTTTCCTTCATTTGATCCATTGTTATTTACTTTTTAAAGAAAATCGTTTTAAATAATGTTTAAACATGAATGTTAAATAACCTATTTCCCAAAGATCAAGATGGTTTAATTTACAGTAGCTGGTTTGATTATTAGGTTTTATTAAATTAAAAAAAAAAACTCTGTAGTCAAATTTTAAAAGCTGTTTTGAAACAGTATCAGTGGCAGATTTATTCAAAAGCTGACCATCTATCCTGATTCCAGAACCAAGCTACTTATTACCTAAACCATAAAGTAAGCTGGATTTCTTCTTATGAAAACAACGAAACTTCATTATCAAACACGAACTCAATCTGCTTTCAACATAATCGTGACATGCCGCTTGTCAGCTTTTTGTCTAAGATTAGGGGTTTGAAAATCAAGAACATTAAAACAGAAAAAGAAGGGCATTTGCTGGCAGTCGAATGGTGAGGACTCTGGCATGTCCATTGCTGAGGGCCTGGGTTCGAATCCTGGTCAGGGAACTAGGATGCCACAAGGTATACAGCCAAAAAACAAGAAAGAAGGAAAGAAAAAACTTCATCTTGCTTTTATCATACCAAAACATCATGTGATGAATTCTTAACACTTGTAAGAGGAGATAGATGTTTCTATCAAAATGACCAAAAACTTAAATGGATTCAAATGATTACAAACATTTATACTGAAGATTTTTTGGCATTTGACCTTTTCATCACCATTTGCTTTCTTTCTCCACTCTCTCAATATCATATTGCTGAAAACACTCATTCACAAAATCTCTGAAACAGCCGTTTCTCACATAACCAATCAGTCTTCTGCAGTCACAAACTCTTGTTTCCCTTCCACTCCATTTCAAAATGTGTTTCTACAAACCTGGAAGAATGGCTAGTTCCTGAAGGTAGTTAACAGTAACCAACAAAGAAGCTGTCAGAACATGCCACTGTTGAGAAACACTCTAACACTCATGAGTAGGGTATGAATTACAATCAGACATTCAGTTAAAGAGAAGAAATTGATTCTTTTCTCTTTGCAAAGGTTATCTGAGAGAAAGAAATGGTGATAGATTGACTTAGCCTACCCTATAGGCTAAAAGCTTCACTCCATTTAAAATCATAAGAAAGGAGATATTGAAGTACAGTATTTCTTTACATTGTAAATATTGATATGATCCAAAGCTATAGAAAAATAAAAGTATCATATGTAGAAAACTCATTATCAGAAATCTTGGTTTATAGAGTTGTGATTTCCCCCCAAAATATAAGACATACTATTTATATTTAATGAGAAACAGAATATAGTATATTTATCATGTATGTATATTATGTAACAGCTACAGTGGGCCAGCTGTGTTACATCAACATATTCTGCATCATTCCCGTAGGCCCACGAGTACCTGCAAAAGCCATGCAGACATGGTCATCAAGGGCACAAATCTTCCTCACAGTTCTTTCATCTTGAAGCTTGGCAACGGATTTTTTTTCGACCCCGAGCACAACTATATTAGTACCTCGAATTCCAACCTGTTGAGTCATTATAAAAAAGAATGAGCTGGCCATTTTAACACCTAATATCAAATTATTCTAACAAATGACTTCCAGGAAAAGGCTTTTCCTTAAACCTTCAGTATAAAAGAGAAAAACAGACATCTAAGAAAAATAAAGACACACAAGTATAGGCTTACAGGAAGTCCATTTCCCAAACTCAAAGCAAAGACAAATAGGTATAAACTAGAAGAATACACCACCAGTGCTGAAACTACACGACTGTCCTAATCTCAGACACCTAAGGGAGTACTAGCTAAAAACAGGACAATGTTCACCCAGATGAAAGAAGATGCTGGGAATACATGTGTATTTCTTACAGAAAGGGCAGTACCAGTACTGGTGGTAGTAGAAGCAGTATAGAATGTCAAGTAGATAAAATCCTGAAAGCTCTTCCATATATCTCACAGTTCGGAGGGATAAGGATTAGGGCCCAGAGCAGACAATTTGGCAGCTTTTTATAAAACAGGCAATTAACACACAACCTAGTAATTGTACACTTGGGAGATTTTATCAGGGAAAGAAAAGCATGTTCACACAAAAGCCTGCTATGAATGTACCTTTATTCATAAAAATTCCAAACTGGAAACAAATATTCCCCACTACTGGAGATTTAGCCTATAGTAATGAATAGTTAATTAAACACTATGGTACATCCATACCATGGAACACTACTTGCAATAAAACACTGATACATGCAACAACTTGGATGAAACTCAAGGGAAGAAAGCAAATCCTCAAAAGTTGCTTACTGTATGATGTCATTTAAATAACATTTTGAAGTTACACAATTTTACACAGGAAGGATAGACAAATGCTGCCAGGGATCAGGGCTATGGATAGGTCAGTTTGGTAGGGAAGGTAAATAAAGAGTTGGGTGTGGTTAAATAAGAGCAACATATGGAATTGTGGAACTGGAACTGGTTAGTATCTTGACTGTGGATACAGGAATGTACACAGGCAAAGGAGTCCAAGTCAAATTGGAGAATTCTGAATAAAATATCAACATTGATATCCTGGTTGTGACACTGTACCAGTTTACAAAATGTTAGTATTGGCAGAAAATGCAGAAAGTAGAAACCCCTATGTTTTATTTCTTCCAACTGCATGTGAATCTACAATGATCTCAATAGAAATTTCATTTAAAATTACTCCACTGGAGACAAGAAAAAGTTAGGAAAGATTAAACAGACTGGTAAAATGTTGATAATTACTGGTGCTGTGTAATGGGTATATAGAAGTTCATTATACCATTCCCCCTATATCTCTGTAAATGCAAAATATTCCATAATAAAAAGTTTAAAATAAAGCTAAAAACAAATAAACCTCAGCTTTTTCTCCAGGGTTTTTCTCATCAACATCTAAAGTGAGCGAAGTCGCTCAGTTGTGTCCGACTCTGCAATCCCATGGACTGGGGCCTCCCAGGCTCCTCTGTCCTTGCGATTTTCAGGCAAGAATACTGGCGTGGTCTCCTGCATTGCAGGCAGACATTTTACCGTCTCAGCCACCAGGGAAGTCTGTTGTGGCTCCCCTTGTGGGCTTCCCTAGTGGCTCAGCTGGTAAAGAATCCGCCTGCAATGAGGGAGACCTGGGTTCGACTCCTGGTTTGGGAAGATCCCCTGGAGAAGGGAAAGGCTACCCACTCCAGTTTTCTGGCCTGAAGAATTCCATGGATTGTATAGTTCATGGGGTTGCAAAGAGTTGGACAAGACTGAGCAACTTTCACCAACATTTGAACACATGGCTAAATCTCTCTTATTTTAAAATATTAAAGACCACTTTATTTCAATTCTGCCTCTCTCTCTTAACCCTTTCAAGGCCAAATACTGTCATCAACTCTTAGTTTGTACAGCAACCTGCTTTCCACCCCACTCCTCACAGTGTTTAGCCAAGGTGGACTACACATAGGTCATTAAGGTCCCTTATGGCTTTAGTCTACCCTCTACACGGTCTGTAGTCTATATTTTGTTTTCTTGAGTGAAGAAGGGTACTTAAGGAAACTCATTTGCTTGACCTTCAACATAGGTTTTAAGCTTGGGAGAGAAAGGATACACTTTAAAATTAGTATTTCCGAGCCTAGATCAGTCTCTTGATTTCCAAACATGTATATCAGCTGTAGGTCAGAAATCTGGACAGTTTAGCTAAGTTCAGTCTCTCACAGGGCTGCAACCAAGCTGTCTCCCAAGGCTGCACTCATCTCCTGGCTCATGGGGGAGAATCTTTACAAGCTCACTCACAAGGCTGTTAACAAGATTCAGTTCCTTGTGGACTGTTGGACTAAGGACCTCAGTTCCACATTGGGTTTTGCTCCATACTGGGTTTTTAACAGAAACGTTTCCCTCAGTTCCTTGCTATACAGAACCCTCCATATGACAAATCACAACACGCCAACAGGGCTTCACCAGAGTTAGCAAGCAAGAGGCTGAAGTAAGTCACCATCTGAAACCCAACATGTGAAGTGACGTTCCATCACTTTTCCCTTTCCACTCCGTAGAAGCCACTCACTAGGTTCGGCTCACATACAGGGAGAGGGTTACTTGAAGGAATGAACGGCAGAAGGTGGGGATTATTAAAGGCCATTTTGGAGGCTGCTTACTACAGATCCTACAAGCATGTCAATTACTGCTTCAGATTGCCTTAAAAAAAAAAAAAAATGGCAGTGCCATAAGTGCCATATACCAAGAGACTAAATCCAGAAACAGAGGCACCTTCTCTGACTCCTCCCTCTTCAATACCTTTTCTCCTTCCTCAACCCCCAAAACCATCCAAATACTCATCCAATGTATCAACAATACCACGGAATTTTCTCCAGAATCTGCCATATGTCCATTTTTGCCCCAACACTAGTAACACCTCCCATCATCTTTCATCTGGGCTACTTCCATAGACTCCTGTGTGGTTTCCCCTCTTCCTTGATTTCATCTAATCCACTGAAAATGATGCAGTCTGAGAAATCTTTGAAAAATAAAAATATGAAGAAAAAAGAAAAGAAAATTGGAATGATGCACTCCCCCACTTAAAACTTGTATTAGTAGGGAACATTTCTCACTAGGCAAACCAGGATAACACAGAAGTAGACTTGGGACAAAAGGATCTAGGGACTGTAATATCTACTTCTGTATTATCAGCTTTCTGCTCTCTTAATGCAGACATGCTTTATCTGTACAGGAAAAAAAAATGGGAACCCTGGACTCATATCCAATAGTTCTCCCAGAGGAAAAAAAGCTACCAGTTCCTCTAGCTAGAAAAGTCCTGCTCTATGGACTTATACTGGCTAGATATCTGTCCCTTGCTTATTGTAAGAGGACAGAAACTATGAATGACATTTCTTGGGTCATGTGAGTAGCTCTTTGGTGGGACAAATGGAGTCTGTTATTAGAAAGGCAGAACAATAATCGCCACATCAAAACCCTTCAAGCCTTCTTATTCCCTTAAAAGCATTCCCTAGTCTGGCTCCTGTTTCTGGCTTCACTTGGAAGCCATTTTTCCATTGCTTCAGCAATCCTGAATGCCTTTCAGTTTGTGAACCACAGTTGTATTTTCCTACTTGGTCTTATCACATTAATTCTTTTTGTTTGTAATACTCCTCTCTTTCCCCTTCCGCTTTTTCATCTGGCTAAATTCATCTTTCAGGTGTCTTACATAAATATTACATACTTCCCCATGGGGACCATGGACCTAGGACCTAATACCTAGAGTTCCCACAATGCCTCATAATCTCCCATTATAATACTTAGACAGGCCTTGTTAGGACTATAGACTCACAGTCATCCAACATCCCTGCTAGACAGCAAGCTCTCAGGCCAAAGACTGAGTCTCTTTTGTCCACTGTGAAACCAGTGGCCCTCGCATCACATTTGGCAGGTGTAAGTGTTAAACAAAAATGTCTTTAAATAGTAAATGGAAGTGCTGGAAGAACTACAGACAAAATTGAAGGAAAAAGAGAAAACAAAGGGACAGTAAAGAATAATAGCTACCATTTACTAAGTACTTGCTGTGAACCAGACACTGCAAGATGGTGAACACATATTATTGCCTCAACTCTATGAAGCAGGCACTATTTTGATGCCTATTTTGCTATTTAAAAAACTGAAGCTTAGAGACGTTAATTGCTTTATATGATACATATCTAGCTTCCACATTTAAGATGTTGACAGATAATTAATATACAAACATTTATGGAATAAATTACGTGGTGTAACACAAAGTGCAAAGGCTTTGGAACCAGAAAAACTAAAGTGAGAATATGGACTCTTTGACTCTCTGGCTGGGTACCCTTACCAAGCTATGAAAGCTTCTGAATCATAGTTTTCACATACATTAAAAAGGGGATTAAACACTGTTCTTAATGGTGGCTCAGTGGTAAAGAATCCACCGGCCAACACAGAACATGCAGGAGACCCAGGTTCTATCCCTGGGTTGGGAAGACCCCCTAGAGTAGGAAATGGCAACCCATTCCAATATTCTTGCTTGAAAAATTCCATGGAGAGAGGATGCTGGCGGGTTACAGTCCATGAGGTAGCAGAGTTGGACATGACTGATCAATTGAGCATGCAAGGTAAGACAATGTACATGAAATATGTGGGGGGAAATGAGTATTACTTAAAATGGTAATTTCTTTCTTTCTCAGTTCCTCCACTGTATATCCTGCAGTAGAAATACAAAAGGCATTACACCATTTAGATTCTCGAAAGTGAAAGTTGCTCAGTTGTGTCCGACTCTTTGCGACCCCAATGGACTATACAATCCATGGAATTCTCCAGGCTAGAATACTGTAGTGGGTAGCCTTTCCTTTCTCCAGGGGGTCTTCCCAACCCAGGGATCGAATCCAGGTCTCCCACACTGCAGGCGGATTCTTTACCAGCTGAGCCACCAGGGAAGCCCAAGCATACTGGAGTGGGTAGCCTATCTTTTCTCCAGCAGATCTTCTCAACCCAGGGATCAAACTGGGGTCTCCTGCATTGCAGGTGGATTCTTTACCAAGGTCTTACTATCCAGTTGAAGTGAGAAGACTATTAAGAATATCTGACATTAAAGGGAATATGAGGCCAAATGTGCTGTGCTTCGGTGCTCAGTTGTGTCCAGTGTAGCCCACTAGGCTCATCTGTTCACGGGGATTCTCCAGGCAAGAAAACTAGAGTGGGTTGCCATGTCCTCCTCCAGGGAATCTCCCTATCCCAGGCGTTGAACCCAGGTCTCCCACACTACAGGAAAATTCTTCACCAATTGAGCCACCAGGGAAGCCCATGAGGCCAAATAATAAATACTATACACTGTTCTCTGGTACAGATGATAAATTCAGAGAACCAAGAGATACATGATGACTGGAGTGGATCAGAGATGGCGCCACAAAGGAGAGAAATGTGCAGAGATTCTTAGAGAATAAGTAAGATGGAGAGTGGCAGAGGTATTTTCTGCTCTCCCCACCTACAAAGGCAGAAGCATATATTGGTAAAACCACAAAGCTGCACCCTTAATTAAAGCGGATCATGGAAGACTTTGATGGCCAGACTGTGGATCTGGGGTTTGATAAAGTAGGAAATATGGAGCTAATAACAGTTTGGGGTCAGGGAAAGGACAGAATGAAGAATGATAATAAATCTTATCATATCCATGGGAATACTGTGAGGGGTTCATTTTTTTTCTTTCCTAAAAAGAAAGGTATTACCTCTCTAAAATGTTATTCAAACATATTTTTCATTTATATAAAAAGGGAACTAAGGAAAAAGAAAACAGGCCTCTTGCCTCACTTCATTCTGTAAGATAATCATCAAGAAGAAAGCAGAACCCAGGGTCTCTAGTTGCAGCCCATATAACTTTTGTATTACTAAATAATATCACATCTTCATATTGGTCAAAACTGGCCAACCTTGGCTTATTTAAAACTCATCATATCAAATGTCATTTACAGACAGAATCCTCTGTGACATATCCTAGTAAAAAGTGCCATTATAAACTTTACCCCCACGTGACAGGTCATAGCACCCTAAAGGAAGCACAGTGAATAACTCCATACAAAGATGCAAATTATAATCCAGAATCCTGAGACAAAACTGTCTCCTCCTTGCAATGTATCTTTAAAAATGCCCACTATAGGTATTTTTATATCCTTACCCTTTTACAGCTCATTACAAAGGAACTATCAATCAGTTCTATAGCATTCTTAAAACATTTTAAATAGCCAATGCGGTTTCTTATTACACCTCAGTCTTCTCCCATTACTCCCTTTATTTTAGGCTCTAAAACTGGGGCATTATTTTCTAACCATATGCTTCACGCCATGCTGGGGATTATATAACTTTTTGTTTTTATCAAAATGGTACCCCTTTGGTTTAAGCTACATCAGGCTTTTCTTAAATTTACAATTCTAAAAGAATTACTTACAAAACAGAAGTAAAACTAGAGGGCCCAATTAAATAGAAAAATACTTTAAAAATGATGATAAGATTCCTTCTAGTGTTATTTTTTTTTACCACTTCACATTTGATAGATTTATAATAAAAGTGAATTATTTCCTTCCATAACTAGGTTGGTATGGAAAGCGAGAGAAAATATAGACATTGCTAGACTTAGAAATGCACTGTGTATTCTCATAGCTGATGTCTCCTTTTCCAAGATACACAACAAACATGTTCATGAAATTCTAAAGATTTTAAAACATCAAATCCTCCCGAACCCAATGGCTAGGATTTGGAAGATTTGGGGTAACAGATTTTTGGTCACCAGGCCATTTTTGTCCTTTTTAATTTTGATAAATCACTAAGATTATTAAATGTAATTAAACCTTGGCAGGAGTACTACTGCTACCCTGAGGATTTGAAAGTTTTTCAGAAATGTGGATATATCAATTTAAAGGAGGGTATACTCTCCTTTATAACAACGGAACCAAAAGTGGGAAATGGCCAAAGACTGGAGATTCTTGGGAGCTTAAAAATCTCTAGAAGGCCGCTAAATATTCAGGAGTAAATTTTTGGACAAACATTTTTAACAGGTGAAAATGTTTGAGTATGTTAGCCATTTCAACTGTTTTTCTCCACAAAGATTTAATTTCACATCGATTTAGGCCACATTTCATCGACAGACATATTCAATTTTTGATTTTTACTGTAATTGTTACTTTTCCACGTGTCTGCCAAATCCTGAGGACGTGGGTAGTGTGCGTTCAGGTAGGATGCTATAGGTTGAAAGAAGTCTTTTCTTTCCTAACTGTCAGAAACAGCATTAATCTCTCTTCCACAAGACAGACAAGCACAGAAGGAGAAATATGGTATGACATCCCTTATATGTGGAATCTAAAAAGAAATGATACAAATGAACTTACAGAACAGAAAGATACAGACTTGGAGAAAGAATTTATGTTTGGCGGGGGAGGAAAGGGATAGTTAGGGAGTTTGGGAAGGTCACTGTACACACTGCAATTTGCAAAACGGATAACCAACAAGGACCTATTATACACTACATGGAACTCCACTCAATGTTATGTGCCAGCCTCCATGGATGGCGGTGGGGGAGCGATTTAGGTGAGAACGGATGCATGTATACACATGGCTGAGTTCCTTTGCTGTCCTCCTAAAGACACCACAACATTGTTAATCCGCTATACCTCAATACAAAATAAAAAGCTTCCCCCTTCGCCCCAGGTACATGTCTACGGCGACAGTTAATGACAGTTGCAACAACAGAAACCTAAGAAATCTTTTAACCCCGCTGTTTCCAACCCGAATTTCAGAAACAATACCTCCCTTGATAAAGAAAGGAGGCAATTTTCACACGTAGGGGACTCTTTTCCGGTCCCCCCATATTCAGCGATGGGCTGGGGCGGTGGAGTAATAAAAGGCCTGACACAAGGCAGGGGCCGATGGCTAAGAAAAGTTACTCGCTCACCGCGGTGGAGCCTTTCTTTACTGCTTCCTGGGCATACTCCACTTGAAATAGGTGTCCGTCTGGGGAGAAGACAGTGATCGCCCGGTCATACCTAGACGCCATCGCGCACCACTAACCCTATTCCAGCTGAGCCCCCGACACTGTTGCAGCCGAGGAGCGAAGAGAAGCGGGGCCTGCGGCCACGTGCTATCCGGAAGTGCTTGCGTGCCCCTCAAGACGCCACCGGAACTGTTTGCAGTGGTGAGAGGTGATAAGTGCGAATGGGCTCTGATCCTGTTCCAGTGCTACCCTTAGTTCCTGGTTCCTGCCCCGGTTTTCCCACCCTGGTATTGCTCCAGGATAGGGCTGTGAAAACTATCTCAAAGATTAGGGCTGAATAGTGAGAATAGGTCTTTCTCAAGTGGTGCATTGGTAAAGAATCCTCCTGCCAATGCAAAAGACACAGGTTACACGGGTTCAATCCCTGGTATGGGAAGATTTCCCTGGAAAAGGAAATGGCAACCTGCTCCAGTTTTCTTGCCTGGGAAGTCCCATGGACAGAGGGGCATGGTGGACTACAGTCCATTGGAGTTGCAAAGACTCAGACATGACTGAGCGCGCACGCGCGCACACACACACACACCACACACACACACACACACACACACACACACACTCAGAATTTAGAAGATTGAGTATTTTTATTTTTCACAAACCAGTTAGAAAACCAGTAGTAAGTTAATTTTCAATCTCTTCTGTTTGGTTTCATATTCTAAAATTTCCTTCTCTCGCTTCCCCTTCCTCCCTCGTTATATTATTCAGTATGTAACTTTTTTTAAATTTTAAGACAATTATAGATTCACAGTAAGTTACAATGATAAAAGAGAGTGGGCTCTTGTACTCTTCATCTCCTTTGCCCAATATGTTACATCATACTAACGATAGTACAATATCAGAACCACAAAATTGATATTGGTATAAAATAATTACATAGCTCTGACTGAAAGACATTTTGAAAGTGTTACAGTGTGTTATAGCATATATTTAATAAATATAGCATTAAAATGTTGACAAGGATTAATCAACACATTCAGGCATTCACATTGACATTGCAACCAACAGGGTGGCTTTGGGCAAGTATATTTCTCGTCATTAAAATAGTCTTTTAGTGATGGTGAAAAATAGTTTTCTGATCTGTAAAACTAGGATAACAATAGTTATTTCATAAGATTGTTGTGAAGAGAAAATGAAATAACATGTTACTGCCTGTAGGGCAGTGCCTAACACAGATAGTTCAGTTCAGTTCAGTCACTCAGTTGTGTCCAACTCTTTCCGACCCCATGGAATGCAGCATGCTGGGCTTCCCTTTCCATCACCAACTCCCGGAGCTTGCTCAAAGTCACGTCCATCAACTCAGTGGTGCCATCCAACCATCTCATCCTCTGTCCTCACCTTCTCCTCCCACCTTCAATCTTTCCCAGCATCAGGGTCTTTCAGGATCTTTCAGTCAGTTCGCATCGCATGGTCAGAGTATTGGAGTTTCAGCTTCAGCATCAGTCCTTCCAGTGAATATTCAGGACTGATTTCCTTTAGGATGGACTGGTTGGATCTCCTTGTAGTCCAAGGGACTTTCAAGAGTCTTCTCCAACACCACAGTTCAAAAGCAGCAGTTCTTCGGCGCTTAGCTTTCTTTATAGTCCAACTCTCACATCCATACACGACCACTGGAAAAACCATAGCTTTGACTAGATGGAATTTGTTGGCAAAGTAATGTATCTGCTTTTTAATATGCTGTCTAGGTTGGTCATAGCTTTTCTTCCAAGGAGTAAGCGTCTTTTAATTTCATGGCTGCAGTCACCATCTGCAGTGATTTTGGAGCCCAAGAAAATAAAGTCTGTCACTGTTTCCATTGTTTCCCCATCTATTTGCCATGAGGTGATAGCACCGGATGCTGTGATCATCTTCGTTTTCTGAATTTTGAGTTTTAAGCCAGTGTTTTCACTCTCCTCTTCCACTTTCATCAAGAAGCTCTTTAGTTCTTCTTCACTTTCTGCCATAAGGATGGTGTTACCTGCATATCTGAGGTTATTGATATTTCTCCCAGCAATCTTGATTCCAGCTTGTGCTTCATCCAGCCTGGAATTTCACATGATGTACTTTTCATATAAGTTAAATAATCAGGGTGACAATTTACAGCCTTGATGTACTCCTTTCCCGATTTGGAACCAGTCTGTTGCTCTATATCCAGTTCTAGCTATTGCTTCTTGACCTGCATACAGATTTCTCAGGATGCAGGTAATATGGTCTGGTATTGCCATTTCTTTAAGAATTTTCCACAGTTAGCAAAAACAAGTCATCAAAAACAATACCAGGAGCTGACTGTGGCTCAGATCATGAACACCTTATTGCTGAATTCAGACTTAAATTGAAGAAAGTAAGGAAAATCACTAGACCATTCAGGTATGATCTAAAGCAAATCCCTTACAGTGGAAGTGACAAACAGATTCAAAGGTTTAGATCTGATAGAGTGCCTGAAGAACTATGGATGGAGGTCCATGACACTGTACAGGAGGCAGTTATCAAGACCATCCCCAAGAAAAAGAAATTCAAAAAGGAAAAATTGTCTGAGGAGGCTTTACAAATATCTGAGAAAAGAAGAGAAACTACAGGCAAAGGAGAAAAGGAAATACTCATTTGAATGCAGAGTTCCAAAGAATAGCAAGGAGAGATAAGAAAGTCTTCCTCAGTGATTAATGCAAAGAAATAGAGGAAAACAACAGAATGGGAAAGACTAGAGATCTCTTCAAGAAAATTAGAGATACCAAGGGAACATTTCATGCAAAGATAGGCTCAATAAAGGACAGAAATGGTACGGACCTAACAGAAGCAGAAGATATTAAGAGGTGGCAAGAATACATAGAAGAACTGTACAAAAAAGATCTTCATGACCCAGATAACCATGATGGTGTGATCACTCATCTAGAGCCAGACATCCTGGAATGTGAAGTCAAGTGGGCGTTAGGAAGT
Organism: Neotragus moschatus; assembly: GCA_006410615.1. NCBI lineage: Eukaryota > Metazoa > Chordata > Mammalia > Artiodactyla > Bovidae > Neotragus > Neotragus moschatus. Next base: position 644,713 of record SJYA01002918.1, read on the forward strand.
ATCACTATGAACAAAGCTAGTGAGGTGATGGAATTCGAGTTGAGCTATTTCAGATCCTAAAAGATGATGCTGGGAAAGTGGTGCATGCAATATGCCAGCAAATTTGGAAAACTCAGCAGTGGCCACAGGACTGGAAAAGATCAGTTTTCATTTCAATCCCAAAGAAGGGTGATACAAAGAATGTTCAAATTACCTCACAATTGCACTCATCTCACATGCTAGTAAAATAATGCTCAAAATCTTCCAGGCTAGGCTTCAACAGTATGTGAACCATGAACTTCAAGCTGGATTTAGAAAAAGCAGAGGAACCAGAGATCAAATTGTCAACATCCGTTGGATCATCGAAAAAGCAAGAGAGTTCCAGAAAACAAAATNTGATACAAAGAATGTTCAAATTACCTCACAATTGCACTCATCTCACATGCTAGTAAAATAATGCTCAAAATCTTCCAGGCTAGGCTTCAACAGTATGTGAACCATGAACTTCAAGCTGGATTTAGAAAAAGCAGAGGAACCAGAGATCAAATTGTCAACATCCGTTGGATCATCGAAAAAGCAAGAGAGTTCCAGAAAACAAAATCTACTTCTGCTTTATTGACTATACCAAAACCTTTGGCTGTGTGGATCACAACAAACTGTGGAAAATCCTTAAAGAGATGGGAATATCAGACCACCTTACCTAACACAAATAAGCACTTGAAAAATGATAACTATTGTTACTAATCATTAAGTAAAGATTATTCTGTCAGAGAAAATTAGGAAGTGTAAAAATGTAGCATGAACTCATTTATATATTTTTAAAATGTACATGTGTATACATATGTATTTCTAAATCTACAGAAAAAAGAGTGAAAGAACATATACCATGTCAACCAAATGGTTTTCTTTGCAAAAAGCCAAGGACTGGAAGGAGAATGGGGAGACATGGTAAGAAAAGAGAAGATATTGTTCCAAACTTTATATGTATGTTTGCATTATTTTAAATTTTTTACAGCAAACATAAACTGAAAGTGAAGTTGCTCAGTCATGTCCGACTCTTTGCAACCCCATAGACTGTAGCCCACCACGCTTCTCTGTCCATGGGATTTTCCAGGCAAGAGTACTGGAGTGAGATGCCATTTCCTTCTCCAGATGATCCTCCCAACCCAGGGATCGAACTCAGGTCTCCGCATTGTAAGCAAGACGCTTTACCATCTGAGCCACCAGGGAAGTGGCTCAGCCACAGCAAACATAATTTATACTTAAACAATAAAAGCAACATTAAACTTTATAGTTTAATGCCTAGAGGATTCCAACAATGACATCGTGAGATGGTTTGAGCCAAATATCTTACTGAACAATCAGAAACATTGGACAAAATATTAAAAAATATATGCCTGCTTGCTAACTCCACGTAGGGTTTCTGGTGCCAGGATTCAGAAGAGAAGAAAAACTCATATAGAGTAAGCCTAGCATCTTCCTCTTAAGGTATCTGCCTATTCCTAGATTAGAAACAAAGGAGACCTTTGAGAAACAAAAATTGGAGTTCAAAGCCTTTCAGAGTACAGAGGTCATGAAAAACATCTAGGCTTTTGTTGGGATTCAGATCAGTTTAGTTCAGTCGCTCAGTTGTGTCCAACTCTTTGCGACTCTGTGAATCTCAGCACACCAGACCTCCCTGTCCATCACCAACTCCCAGAGTTCACTCAGACTCATGGCCATCGAGTCAGTGACGCCATCCAGCCATCTCATCCTCTGTCGTCCACTTCTCCTCCTGCCTCCAATCCCTCCCAGCATCAGAGACTTTTCCAATGAGTCAACTCTTCGCATNAGATCTAGTCCCTTAAATCTATTTCTCACTTCCACTATATAATCATAAGGGATTTGATTTGGGTCATACTTGAATGGTCTAGTGGTTTTCCCTACTTTCTTCAATTTAAGTCTGAGTTAAGGAGTTCATGATCTGAGCCACAGTCAGCTCCTGGTCTTGTTTTTCTTGGGAGAATTTAACTCAGATGACCATTATATCTACTACTGCCCCTCAGAAGAAATGGAGTAGCCATCATGGTCAACAAAAGAGTCTGAAATGCAGTGCTTGGATGCAATCTCAAAAACGACAGAATGATCTCTGTTCATTTCCAAGGCAAACCATTCAATATCACGGTAATCCAAGCCTATGCCCCAACCAGTAACAGTGAAGAAGCTGAATTTGAACGGTTCTATGAAGACCTACAAGACCTTTTAGAANCTTGGATGCAATCTCAAAAACGACAGAATGATCTCTGTTCATTTCCAAGGCAAACCATTCAATATCACGGTAATCCAAGCCTATGCCCCAACCAGTAACAGTGAAGAAGCTGAATTTGAACGGTTCTATGAAGACCTACAAGACCTTTTAGAACTAACACCCATAAAAGACGTCCTTTTCATTATAAGCGACTGGAATGCAAAAGTAGGAAGTCAAGAAACACCTGGAGTAACAGGCAAATTTGGCCTTGGAATGTGGAATGAAGCAGGGCAAAGACTAATAGAGTTTTGCCAAGAAAATGCACTGGTCATAGCAAACACCCTCTCCAACAACACAAGAGAAGACTCTACACATGGACATTACCAGATGGTCAACACCGAAATCAGATTGATTATATTCTTTGAAGCCAAAGATGGAGAATCTCTATACAGTCAATAAAAACAAGACCAAGAGCTGTTGGGATTCAGAGGGCCACAACCCGAAGTAAGAGTGAAACAAAAATAGATCTGTTCTCACAGGGACTAATACCAAGCTTTGAATCATCTTGGTCCTACTGGAATAAAGCAATGTTTCTCAAACTGCAGTTCAGAGATCTTGGAGGTACCCAAAAACCTTTCAAGGGATTCACAATGTCAAGTCTATAGTGATGACACTGAAACAGTGTTTGTCCCACAACACTGTAAATCAATTATACTCCAATAAAAATTTTTTTTAAAAAACTGTATTTGCCCTTTCACTGTATGGATATTTACATTGACAGGGCAAAGAAATGGGTAAAACTGCTAGAGTTTTAGAATAAATCAAGGCAGTAGTACAAAATTGTACTAGTAAACATTATATTATTTACCACTAAGCACCTGTGGGAAGAAATGCCAAATTCATTTTAGAATGTTATTGAATAAGCACTTAATTATGAATTTTATTAAATCTCTCTTGAGTACCTGTTGTTTTAATATTCAGAATGACATAAGGGGAAGTACACATAAAACACCTCTTCTGCCTTCAAATTAGCTTGAGAAAAAGCATTTTTTAAAATATTTAAGTTGTTTGCTGTACCATCCCCTTTCTTATGGAAACATTATTTGTTCTTGAAAGAATGATTGGCATACTGTAGTTTTTCAGAGTTAGATATTTGGGCAAACATTTCCTTTTTTTTTTTTTTTTCAATGACTAAACAACTTACTAGTTTATTTTTTAAATGGATGATGAATGTCAAATTGCTATCTATCTCAATTACACTGAAAATGTTTAAAAGAGTGATGTAATAGTATTTTCAAATATCAATATTTACATGACACTAGACAGTATGTACTTTGGCAACTAACTTCCCATGAAAAATTTTAGCTATCAATTTAAAACTGCGAAGGGTTACATGATTTTTCAAAATACTTTTAGGACGTACATGAGCAGAATAACAGTGTGTGTGGACCGCTGCTTTATGAGACCGTCCCATCAAACATTTCTTGAATGGCATTAACCTGTCATTTCAAAAACAACATATAGGGAATTACCTGGTGGTCCTGTGGTTAGCGGGCTTCCCAGGTGGCTCAGTGATAAAGAATCCACTGCCAGTGCAGGAGATGCAGGAGACTCAGGTTCATCCCCGAGTCGGGACGGAAATGGCAACCCACTCCAGTATTCTTGCTTGGACAATCCCATGGACAGTGGAGCCTGGTGGGCTACTGTCCATGGGGTAGCAAAGAACCAAACATGGCTGAGCAACTGAGCAGGTACGCATGCCAGTGGTTAGGACTCTGTGCGTTCACTGCTTAGGGCAGGTTCAGTCCCTGGTTGGGGAACTAAGATTCTACAACCCCCATTGCAAGGCCAAACAACCCCCCCAAAACCAGATAGTGTGTTTCAAAAGATAAAATTCAAGCATTTAAGCAAAAATTAAAGTTGTTGGAAGACTTGCATACATCACGATGAACTGGACAACTTTCCCATAAATTAAAACTTTGCTCTGTATTCTATAATAACCCATTTAGGAAAAAAATTGAAGAATAGAAAAATGTATATGTAAAATATTTTTAAATTAAAATCTTAAATGGCCCAAAATATAAACTTTTACTAATGAGGCTGGTGGCAATGAAAAAGTCTAATTTTTTATATAGTACTCTTATGACAGAAAGTGAAGAGGAACTAAAAAGCCTCTTGATGAAAGTGAAAGTGGAGAGTGAAAAAGTTGGCTTAAAGCTCAATATTCAGAAAATGAAGATCATGGCATCCGGTCCCATCACTTCATGGGAAATAGATGGGGAAACAGTGTAAACAGTGTCAGACTTTACTTTGGGGGGCTCCAAAATCATTGCAGATGGTGACTGCAGCCATGAAATTAAAAGACACTTACTCATTTGAAGAAAAGTTATGACCAACCTAGATAGCATATTCAAAAGCAGAGACATTACTTTGCCAACAAAGGTCCGTCTAGTCAAGGCTATGGTTTTTCCTGTGGTCATGTATGGATGTGAGAGTTGGACCCTGAAGAAGGCTGAGCACCAAAGAATTGATGCTTTTGAACGGTGGTGTTGGAGAAGACTCTTGAGAGTCCTTGGACTGTAAAGAGATCCAACCAGTCCATTCTGAAGGAGATCAGCCCTGGGATTTCTTTGTAAGGAATGATGCTGAAGCTGAAACTCCAGTACTTTGGCCACCTCATGCGAAGAGTTGACTCATTGGAAAAGATTCTGATGCTGGGAGGGATTGGGGGCAGGAGAAGTGGACGACAGAGGATGAGATCACTGGATGGCATTATTGACTCGATGGCCGTGAGTCTGAATGAACTCCAGGAGTTGATAATGGACAGGGAGGCCTGGTGTGCTGCGATTCGTGGGGTTGCAAAGAGTCGGACATGACCGAGCGACTGAACTGAACTGAACCAGTACTCTTGCCTGGAAAATCCCATGGACGGAGGAGCCTGATAGGCTATAGTCCATGGGGTCGCTATGAGTCGGACAGGACTGACCAACTTCACTTTCACTTTTCACTTTCATGCATTGGAGAAGGAAATGGCAACCCACTCCAGTGTTCTTGCCTGGAGAATCCCAGGGATGGGGGAGCCTGGTGGGCTGCCATCTATGGAGTCACACAGAGTCAGACACGACTGAAGCGACTTAGCAGCAGCAGCAGCATTTGGAATTCATATGGAATTTCATTCCTTCCATAATTCAGTGAACCAGTATTTTCCAATGATCAAAGCAAGATACAAAATTATGTATAAATAAAAGACTACATAGACCAATGGATTTTACTGTAATAGAGTTGGAGTAATAACAAACTTGCCTTCAAAATCACTGGAGATGGTGACTGCAGCCATGAAATAAAAAATGCTTGCTTGGAAGAAATGCTATGACCAACTTAGTGTATTAAAAAGCAGAGACATTACTTTGCCAACAAAGGTCTGAACAGTCAAAGCTACAGTTTTTCCAGTAGTCATGTATGGATGTGAGAGTTGGACTGTAAAGAAGGCTGATTGCAGAAGAAATGATGCTTTCGAACGGTGGTGCTGGAGAGCTCTTGAGAGTCCCTTGGTCTGCAAGGAGATCAAACTAGTCAACCTTAAAGGAAATCAACCCTGAATATTCATTGGAGGGACTGATGCTGAAGCTGCAATACTTCAGCCACCTGATGCGAAGAACTGACTCATTGGAAAAGACCCTGATGCTGAGAAAGATTGAAGGCAGGAGGAGAAGGGGACAACAGAGGACGAGATGGTTGGCTGGAGAGCATCACTGACTCATGGACATAAGTTTGAGCAAGCTCTGGCAGAGAGTGAAAGACAGGGAAGCCTCGTGTGCTGCAGTCTGTGGGGTCACTAAGAGTCAGACACGCCTGAGTGAGTAAACAACAACAACAGGAGTAATAAAAATTCACTGGTAAGAATCTGTAAGTTTCAACAAACTTTAAGAAACTACCACAGTAAATCTGCATTATATATTGGCTGCTCCTACATCATTGTTGTAAGTGTCTTTAAATCTTTTGTCCATTTTTGTTAAGAGTTTTTTGTGTTTTTACCGAGCTATAAGGGTTCTTTAAATATTCTAGATACAAGTTCTCTGTGTTCATACATATTCACCTGGAGTATAGCCTGCATTTTTACTTTCTTATAATCTTTTGAAGAGGATTGAAGAGACTTTTAAATTTTAATTGAAATCCACTTTAGCAATCGTTCTTGTATGCTTCTTGATATTTGTTATATCTAAGAAATATTTAACTCAAGGTCATGAAGATTTTCTCTAATTTTTTGTTTCAGAATTTTATAGGTTTGCTTTCTACATTAGGTCTACAGTATATTTCACGTTAATTTTTGTGCCTATGTGAGGAAAGGGTCAAAGTTCATTTTTTAAAACATGAATTGTTGCAAAACAGTCTTTCCTCCACCGAATTATCTTGGCATCTGTATTAGTTTTCCTATGGCTGCTATAATAAATTACCACAAATCTGGTGGCTTAAAATAACAGAAATTTATTCTCTCACAATTTTGGAGGCCAGAAGGCTGAAACTACAGTGTCTATAGGACTGCACTGTAATATTTTCTTCAAAAGAAAATATACAATAAATGCGACTAGGTTAGCTTAGTATATAATTAAGACAGTAGTTTGTAACATATTGAACAACATCTATATTTTAGTGCACATTGCATAATTCAACCATAAATGTTAGATAGGGAAATTTCCTATAGGTGTATGAACAAATTATCCCCAACTTAATAGCTTAAAACAACACAGATTTATTATTTATAGTTTTAGAGGTCAGATCCCGAAAATGGGCCTCACTGGGCTATAATTAAGTGTTAGTATGGTTTTATTTCTTCTGGAAGCTCTTGGGGAGAATCTCCTTCCTTGCCTTTTCAGCATCTGGAGGCCACCCACATTCCTTGGCTTATAAACCACTTCTCTCTTCAAAGCCAGCAATGACAAGTCTTCCTCAAGTTGCCATCTCTCTGATTATGACTTTTCAACCTCATTGTTCTCCATTTAGGGATATTTGTGATTACAGTGGGCTCACACAAATAAGGGCGTCCCTGGTGGCTCAGCTGGTAAAGAATCTGCTTGCAGTGCAGGAGATCTGGGTTCGATCCCTGAGTTGGGAAGATCCCCTGGAGAAGGGAAAGGCTACCCACTGCAGTATTCTGGCCTGGAGAATTCCATGAACTGTAGAATCCATGGGGTTGCAAAAAGTTGGACAAATGGAGCGACTTTAACTTTCACCCAAATAATCCAGGTTCATCTTTGTATTTTAAGGTCAACTGATTAACCACCTCAATTCCAACTGGAATCTTAATACCATGTTTTCATGTAAGTTATCATAATCACAGGTTCTGAGGACTGGGAAGTAGTCATCNGTAGAATCCATGGGGTTGCAAAAAGTTGGACAAATGGAGCGACTTTAACTTTCACCCAAATAATCCAGGTTCATCTTTGTATTTTAAGGTCAACTGATTAACCACCTCAATTCCAACTGGAATCTTAATACCATGTTTTCATGTAAGTTATCATAATCACAGGTTCTGAGGACTGGGAAGTAGTCATCTTTGTGAGGATGAAATTACAGTGCCTATCACATCCATTCATAGGGAACTTAGTTAACAATTCATAGGAAAATTAGGATGTCAGCATCCTCTCTGTAAATTGTGAAGTAGTTCAAGGATAGTTATTATATTCTTTTACTAAAGGTAAAGTAACTGCACATCATTTTCAAGGTCAGGAAACATGTTCAACAGGAAAAGCATATGATCTCTAAGTTATAAAATATCTTAAGAGTAGGCTGCACTGTCAAGTATTTAGGACCATTTCTAGTCTTGAAGTATGTATTTCTCTCCTTATTAGATTAGTATGTACAAATCTTATCCTTATTTAGTAATTACAATATCACATTTTTTTGCATATTTTACCAGTTTAAATTGATGACATCTTAAAGAATCACTCAGCATAGTGGCTGTGCATAATAAATACTAACTAAATAATTAAACATCTTATTATTCCTCATAGTCTTTTAGATAGGGGGGCAAAAGGTGAATGAGATAAAGAGTGTCCTGTCCAGTATCATGGCATAGGTGGAAGAATTGGGAACTCCAAACTTGTGCATTCATCACAGTGAGTTAGTTACAGTTGCACAGAGAAACTAGTTTTCTGAAGCAATGCTTTCTAATAACATTAAACCCCCAGATATAATTGATTCAGCTCCTCCTTAATTCAATATTTGATAGTATTAGAAGAAATGGAAATGTGCCAGAGAGGTTAAGTTATAGTCTACTTTGGATGAAATCTTCTGCAGTATTGAAAATAAAGTCTTTGATGAAGGATTGGGAAAGCTGATTTGTTCTTGCCTAGAATAATGATTTTATATATAGATGTCTGCTGTTCTCCTTATAGTCTTGAAATCTGTGGAAGCCACAACTCAAAATGACTCATCAAATGCCATGGTGACAGTGAACAGAAATATTTTGAAAGATATTACCTGAGGGGTTTTGCTCTGAGCCCAATTATAAGCAGACAGACTTGGTCTGTGCCTTCCCAATGTATTATATGAATTGATGGCAGCACAGGAGTGTAAAATGCCAGCTAATTTGGTAGTACAGAGAGTCTACTAATTATAAAACAGTAAGTACTAAAGAAATACTTGTATGAAAGTAAAGTTATCTCAATTATCTGAAAATTCATGATGTATTTTGTGTGGATTAAGATAATTTTAATGCTATGATTTTACAGTTTTATTAAATATTGAACATATTCCTATAGCAGTTGATTCAGTCAGTTCAGTTAAATACATACAAAGAATACAAATTCATGTTAAATAGAGAATTTAAGCATATTTGAAAATCAAGCACAGATAATTTCCTCATTGCTATTTTTGAAAAGTGTATCTACATTTATTAGTGTGAATAATCAGGACCAATTGTTCATGTGGATAATTTTACTTATTCCGAGCTATTGTATATTCGCAAAAACCTTTCACCTCTTTGTTATGGGACTGAATTCCTTCTTCAGATGTCTCAATCCAAGAGCAGTTTAAATAATGGGACAGAGTTTTCTAGTTGGGGAGATGGCTGCCTGCGCAGCTCATTTTTAAGTTCCGAGTCACTTCTCAAACTTGGGCCAACTACCCATATTCATTCTGTTTTCTGCTTATCTAAATTCTGGGGACTCTTTATTCTTTTTCCTTCCAGTCCTGCTATCACTCTGTAGCTACCTTGGGATTCCTCTCTCTTAACTAATGGAAAAATGAGACTAGATGCTTCTATCTTTTCCCTAACTCAGAGATCTTATAGGTACAAAGACTCCAAAATTCCCAGAGTTCCTCCAAGCAACAGTCTTCCTTACCACTTGCTCAATTTTCTGCTTGTCCAGGTCAAGCTGACTGATTGGATTTATAATGAAAGCTTAAAGGTAAGATTGTTGCTAGTATCTGTTTGCTAAATTGTGTCCCACTCTTGCAACCCTGTGGATTATAGCCTTGCTCCTCTCTCCATGGGATTTCCCAGGCAAGAATACTGGAGTGGGTTGTCATTTCCTTCTCCAGGGCATCTTCCCAACCCCCCTGGGGGTTCTAGTCATAGAACCGGCGTTTCTTATGACTAACTTGCATCCCCTGGCAGATTCTTTACCACTAGCACCACCTGGGAAGCCCAGGAGTAAGATAAGGCCCCTTTAAAAGAGTGAATTCTTCAGGGAGATCATTTGTATCTTTGGATGAACCATTACACCAGTGCTTGCCCTTTGATTTCATGGGGATGAACACACAGAAAATACTGGTATCTTTTTGGCATATATGCTTGTATGCTCAGTGACGTCCAAGTTTGCAACCCTTAGGAGCCACCAGGCTCCTCTGTCTGTGGAATTTTGCAGGTAAAAGTACTGGAGTGGAATTTTGCAGGTAAGAATACTGGAGTGGGTAGCCATTTCTTACTCCAGGAGATCTTGACCTAGGGATTGAACCCATGCCTCTGGTGTCTTTTGCATTGGCTGCTGCTGCTGCTGCTAAGTCGCTTCAGTCGTGTCTGACCCTGTGCGACCCCAGAGATGAGAGTCTTTTCCACTGCACCACCTGGGAAGCCCTTGGTATCAGAGAAAACTGTGCTTATCCATGTCTAGAGGTAGTGGGTGCCCTAGGCCCTGTCCTGCTACTTTGAAGGAATAAACAACTTGAGCAGAGCTGTTATCTCTTTCCTTACCTACTGTTGGGAAACTGTAATTTAGACAAAGAGTTACCTATGTCTGGGTACTACTTTGGCACTTTTTTTCCCCACCCTGGGCTATAGGAAGTCAGTGTTGCTACTGGTTCATGTCATTCTTTTACAATTTCCATGCTATCTCCCTAGCAGATGGAAGTGGAGCAGTAAGAGGTTCATGTCTCCTACTGAGATATTCTCAACTACTAAGGCACATTTGTGTAAACATCAACACACCACCATGGAAGCCAGGCTTTTGGACAAGACTTAGTTTCTGTTCTGAATTTAATAGGTTTTCCAAATTGATGTGTTTGCTTTATGTCCAAGTTTACTTGTCAACGCTGAGGGTAGTGAAAGACAATTCCTGAAAGAAACTACTATTTGTAGAAGCATAAATCATCTTACTTTTATTTTGAGGATGTCTTGAATCTCTTCATCCTTTAGGTCTCAGGTTAAAGATAACCAAGGGGACTTCCCATCACAACCACCTGAGTGCCTCTGTCAGTCTGTCTCAGTCCCCAGTTTGCTTGCCTAAGTACTTTGCTGCTGCTGCTAAGTCGCTTCAGTCGTGTCTGACTGTGCAACCCCATAGACGGCAGCCCACTAGGCTCCTCTGTCCCTGGGATTCTCCAGGCAAGAATGGTGGAGTGGTTGCTATTTCCTTCTCTACTTAAGTACTTTACATATGTAGATATTTGTTTACGTGTTTCTGGTCTCTGAACCCTATCAGAGTTTAAGTTCCTTGAGAACAGGTACTCGGTCCATTTTGTTCACAGCTGTATCCCAGGTGCCTACAATAAAGGCTAGCACATAAAAAGAACCCAAATTTGCTGAATGAATGCAACTCATGACCTTTTTGTGAAAAGCATTTATTTGAAACATTTTCAAATAGGGAAATTTTCCTTTTTTTTTTTTCCGGTTTATTTTATATATAAACCGAGGGATTGATTTTTGAGCCTCATTAATGTTGAGTGATTTTTTATATAAACCTTCCTTCGTGTTACATGAAAGTCTAATTTTAATATGTATTAATAAACCCTGCACCAACATATTACGGACCTTTGCCCATGTCCCTTCCACAATCTGGAAACTTTTGGCTTTTTCCCTCACACTGATTAGCTTGGGCCTAACGTACAAGCAAGCCACTAAATACATAATTGCAAAAGAAAAGTGCGCGGGTGCCATATTTCAAAACCTAATTCCAAAGATGCAAGTCAGATGAAACTGACCCACATTTCCGTCAAGTGTTTATCCTAAGAGGCGAACTCTGGCCGCTGCAGCCAAGTTGGCCAACTGCCCCTGTAGTACGGGACAGAGCCTTCGTTTCCCGATTTTGGGTCGCGCTTACTTTCTAATTGTTCGGCAGGGCTGTGTGTGCGCACGAGACCGTGGACTCGGAGGTGCGCACTTCAGGGGCGTAGCCGAGCCATTCAAACCAGCGAATCGGCGCTTCCCTAGTCCGGCCACCCCTGCTCCGTCTCAGCAGATGCTCCACGGGTGCGCACCAAACTCCCAGGTCCTGACNCTCCAGCCGAGTTGGGGAGCTCTCAGCAGAACTTGGGGGATGCTGCGGGAAACCTCGGCCGAGGCTCCGAGGCGGACGAGGGAGCACCCTCTAGACTTTGGGGTTCTCTCGGAGGCGCTTCTCCCCTCCGGACCCACCCCCGACCCGTTTACAGCTGCAGGGCCAAGCGTAGGCGCCAAGGCTACGGTGGTGAGCATGGTCCCTGCCTGCCTTCAGGGAGCTTAGGGTCGAGTGGTGGAGACAGTCTGAGCCTCGTGATCAGTTTCAGAAGACGTGATACACACGCGGGGAGCTGCGCTGTGGCCGCGGTTACTTGCCAGTTGGGGACACAAAGGTTTCTTTATTGTTTTCTGCCCCTTGTTGCCTTTGAGCACGGCAGCATTCTGAATTTTAGTGAACCAGAGTTTGAAAAGTTACTTGCTAAATTTTGCAGTTTACCCTAAATAGTTCGGTTTTGTTTTATGCACCGGAACAAAGATCAAAATGGAAAAAGTCAACTTTTAGGACCACTCAAGACACCATCATATGCCTGGTAATTTATGTTAATAGGCTTCTGTTGACTCTCAGGCTCTTTACAGTGTGGCGTTTGACATTTGCCCAACTGTTGCTTTATTTATGAAGAGACAGGCTTGGCATTGCCTGAAAATGCAGTGCATTTTGTATAGCGTGCTGGGCGAAGTCTGCGGCCTGGCAAACAGCTGCGAGTACACGTACACAAAACGTGTTTCTGGAAGGCTTCACTTTTTGGACTGTAGAAAAGTTCTGAGTTTGTATTTCCTATGAAGAGTTTTTCTTACCTACATCTTAAGATAATTTATCGTGGGTGACTAACTCAAGAGATGCTGATCAGTTAAAGTGTTCATCCTCAGCTCAGGAGAGAAAAAGGATCCCACATTAAGTGCCTGAATGTATAGCGTGAGGGAATGACGTTAGATACAAGACAAACCCAGACATTCTAATGGTGAAGATTGTTAAACCGTGGAATCTACTGAGAAGATAGGTTGTGAAATCGTTAGATTGGACATTGTATTAAAACACATTCTAAAGACAAAATTTTTTGGCATCTGATGAGTAGATATAAGAAGAAAACTGCATTTGTTTTTTTTTAAGGGCATGCTAATTTTTTTTTTTTCCCAAGTAAAGACGGATTCATATGCAGAAAAGAAGTCACACTTATAAATGGATCTTCGTGTTTAATTAAAAGAATTACATTAACTAAATTAATGAGAAAGAGTGGTTATGGTATTAAAGCTTTGAAATCCTGGAAGGGTGGGGGCGGTTTGAGGAGGAACATCTACTCCTGTCCCTTGATAAATCTGAGCCTTTGACATCTTGAGTGGTTTGCTCAGGATAGCTTGACAGTAAAACTGGCCTTTTAATTGCTACATCAGTGCTTTTTCTTCAGCACCACTCTGCTTAGATGCATTATTTAATCCTTAAAGCCAGTTTTGCTTTGAATTGTTTTCATAGTATGGTAAATATATGCTTGATTTTAAACTTTTGGGACAATTATAAGGTTGACTCATAGGGTCTGTGGTTAATATTATAGTACTTACCTAGAAATTACTGGAATTAATTATTGCATATTTGGAAAGTCACAAAACTATGCTGTATAAAACTTGGAAAAGACCCCAATGCTGGGAAAGATTGAGGGCAGCAGGAGAAGGAGGCGGTAGAGGAAGAGATGGTTGGATGGTATCATGGACTCAATGGGCACAAGTTTGAGCAAGCTCTGGGAGAGGGTGAAGGACAGGGAAGATTGATGTGCTGCAGTCCATGGGATCTCAAAGAGTCAGACATGACTTAGTGACTGAACAACAACATAAAACTTGGAAGCTAGCCAGCTATCTCCTGAAGCCTCCTGTGCTGAAGTTTTCATCATTTTACTTCATTCTGGATTAGGACAGATTAGCTTCCACTGCGTGGGGCACAGGTTCAATCCCTGATTGGGAACTAAGATCCCACAAGCTGGGTGGCAGTGGTTAAAAAAAAAAAAATTAAAAATTGTTCACTAAACATAACATCCCAAAGATATAAAATAAGATCTTTTATGCAGAGCTATATTGTAGGTATAAAAAAGAACTGTGGATTCAGTTCCTGTATAGATAAACTTTTCTAGAAATCTTAATTTTTTATTTTACTTGTTGCGTGAGATTTACAATAAACTTTTTTAACTTTTATTTCAGATGCTGGATGAAAATAACCATCTTATTCAGTGTATAATGGACTATCAGAATAAAGGAAAGACCTCAGAGTGTTCTCAGTAAGATTGATATGAAAGTTTTTTGGTATTTCTTTTTCTGTGTTGGTTAGTTTTTTTACTTTTCTTTCTTTTTAAGAATAGCTTTATTGAGATATAACTCACATACCATATGATTCACCTGTTTTAAAGTGTACAATTCAGTGGTTTTTAGTATATTCATAGAGTTGTACTATTATTGCTTTGATTGATTTTAGAACGTTTTCAACAGTCCAGAAAGAAACCCTATCATTAGCAGTCACTCCCCATTCTCACCTCCTAATGACACACCCCCGATAACCACTAATTTGCTTTCTGTCTGTGTAGATTTGCTTATTGTGGACACTTCATACAAATGAATTCATTCAGTAGGTGATCTTTTTTGACTGCTTTCTTTTAGCATCGTGTTTTCAGGATTCATCCATATTGAAGCTTATATCAGTATTTCCTTCCTCTTTATTGCTAAATAATCTTCCATGGCTTTACCACATTTTATTTTATCTATCAGTGATGAACATTTGGACTGTTTTCCAGTTCTTGACTATGATGAGTGATGCTGTGCACATTCGTGTGCAATTTTTTGTGTGACTTTTCTTGATTGTAAAAGAAAAATTTGTTACTTGGGCTGGAGGATATATCAGTTTTTTCCTTACACTTCTTATCCTGTGTTATAAATGACTTCAAATTTCTATAGTCTGATTTTTGGAACAGTTAGATCTTCACATTCATAGTTCCACGCATATTCTGTTGACTGTTGAACAGCACAGCTTTAAACAACACAAGTGTACTTACATGGATTTTTTTTTTTCAGTGTAGATGTACTGCAGTGCTATATGATTTGAGGTTGGTTGAATACATGGATGCGAAACCACGAGATACTGAGGGCAAGCTGTAGGGTTATACTTGGATTTTCAACTGCAAGTGGCTCAGTGTCTTCATCCCTTTTGTACGAAGGTCAACTGTATGTGGTTGAGAATGTAAAGTTTATATCTAATAAATAGAGAATTGATTATCACTCATAAGAACTAAACTTCTTATTTTAAAGTAATGATGTGTCTGAAATAAACAGTACCCTATATCTAGTAGGATCTGATAGAGTGGAACAAATTGAATATTTTATCAAAAAACTGTTCTAAAAACAGTACTGTCAGCAGAAATATATTGCAAACCACATAAGTCATTCTACATTTGCTTTTGTGTGTGTGTTAGTCACTCAGTTATGTCTGATTCTTTGCAACTCCATGGAATGTACCCCACAGGCTCCTCTGTCCAAGGGATTCTCCAGGCAAAAATACGGGAGTAGATAGCTATTCCCTTCTCCAGGGGATCTTCCTGACCCAGGGATTAACCTGGGTCTCTCACATTGCAGGCAGATTCTTTACCATCTCAGCCACCAGTAGGCACATTATACAAGTAAAAAGAAACAGGTGAAATTAATTTTAATAATATCTTACTTAACTCATGGTTTCTAAAATATCACTTCAATATATAACCAGTATAAAAATACTAATCAGTTAATTTATGTTCTTTTGTTTCATGCCAAGTCTTTGAAATCCACTGTGCATCTGATTCTACCAACATTTTGTACTAGCCTCAAGTTCAGTGTGTCTAGTGGCTACCATATTGGACAACTCATTTCTAAATACTTTTCTCCCATCGTTGTTTTGGTATTCATCTATTTGCTGGAGATCTCACTGGTCTGCACTCACGAAGGTGTTTTTCAGCATCGCTGGCTCTGCATGGCTTTCATGCTGTATTGATTAGCCCTTTTCCTAATTTTGAGTCCTACTTCATGACTTCTCCATGACTCTTTCCCCTTTGCTTAAAATTATTTTTGAATTAAAATCATAAAGCATAAAAGTTTGTAGAGATGAAACTTCGTAAAAAATTTTATTTATTTTAATTAGAAGGTAATTACTTTACAGTATTGTGATGTTTTTTGCCATACATCAATATGAATCGGCCATAGGCATACACTTCTTAGTTCTTACTCTCTACTTAGAGTGGTTTAGTTCTTTCTTTCCAAACATTTTTCTGTGCATTTACAAATATGTGCTCATATTTATATAGACACCTTCAGACATTTTGTTTTTAATAGGTTAGAGTTTTATAAAAGGAATGGCTGGGTCAAAAACTGCTGAATCTCCAGATTACTCAATTGCATAGTATTGGTTTGCCTTCCTCCAACTAGGTTTCAGAGACCTAGTTTTCAACCATGTCTGCCAGCAGTGGATAGTGGCCATCTTAAAAAAAATTTTTTTAATCTTAAAAAATAGGTGACAAGCAGTATCTCTTCTAAAATTTTTTATTTTAAAATAATTTCACTCTTACGGAAAACATTTCAAGGATGGTAGAAGAAATTCCTGTGTCTCCTTCCCTGAAATTCCTCAAATGTTAATGTATTAGTCACCTTGCTATGTATGTCATTCATTTCTTCCCTTCATCATTTTTCTGAAACATTTGAGAAAAAGTTACAGGCATGATTCTCTCTCACTTTTATAATATCCATGTGTATTTCATAACATATTTCATGAAAAGAGGCACACCTTCTTAAGAGTCTAGTTGTTCAAGATTCAATACGACTTTTTAGAAATTTTACCAGTTTTCCCGTTAGTGTATTTGCTCCGGTCCACAGATTGGTACAGGATCAGATGATATGTTTAGGTTGGCCTCAGAATACTGTCATCTGGACCTGTCCTTCAGTTTATCTGTTCTCTCATGGTGTTTACATTGTTGAAGAGTACAGGCCAGTTGTGGGGTATGGCCCTCATTGTGGAGTTCGCTGTTTCTCCTTGAGGAGATCCATGTTTACGTACTTCTGCGTTCTCAGTGCGTCCGCGGTAGCTGTGTGACTCTGGTTTGTCCAAGGATTCATGATAACTCGGGCCACTTTCTTAAGGTGCTGTCATGTCTGCCAAGATTTTTACTATAAAGTGACTATTTTTTCCATTATAATGTAGCACTGTTTCTTAGCCTGTTTCTGCATGTTCATTGTAACATCCCCCAGTGATTCTTGGGGCTTCCCTGGTGACTCTGGTAAAGAGCCCACCTGCCAGTGCGGGAGATGCAGGTTCAGTCTTGGGCTGGGAAGGTACCTGGAGAAGGACATGGCAGCCCACTTCAGTGCTGGCTGGGAAGTCCCTGCCCGCTCCTCAGTCCATGGGGTCGCAAAAGAGCCAGACACAGTTTAGTGACTAAACAGCACCAGTAACAACTGCGGTTCTTAACTCAAACAGTTACTACTGTGTCGGTTGCCAAAAGGTGACAGGATCTTTCTTTCCTTCTACATTGTTTGGAATCCTCCTGTAAGGAAGAAATTTCCGAAGCCCTGCTCCCATTCATTCATTCATTCATTGATTTATATCTGAATGGACTTTTGGATTTTTCTCGTATCCCCTGGATTATAATTTGTTAGTCTATATATTTGCTTTTTTAAATTGTCCCAAATGCTGGCCACTGGCAGCCCTTCCAGCTGGCTTCTTGATACAGCTCTTATTATTTTTTGAGCGTTTACAGAATTTTATTGCATGACAAAATGTTCCAGGCTTATCTTGTACTTTTTTCCTGCCCCAGCCCGGAATCATCCATTTCTCCAGGCCCTCGTTCTTTTTTTGGAAAATAATATTCAGAAATTAAGATCTGAATTCTAGGGTATCTTATTTTCTAATCATTTGTGCACTTTATGTCACCACTGCCATTTCTTTTACGTATGTTTTCTTTGATGAATCTTGCCTGTTTATATGTAAAAAATGCTTCTAAGAAATTACCAGCGAAGTTACTTCCTTAGCTTAACTGTAGCTGATCATCAGTTGTCAGGAGGTCAGTACCTCAAGTGGGCTATGAAATAGTAACAGCTGTGAGGCACTGATGAGAACAATCGTTTTCACTTGTGGCTTTTTCTTTTTACTGCCTTCATCCAGCATCTCTGCCAGTCCACATTCCCCACCCTCCCCCAAGCCCCTGGTAACCACGAATCTAATCTCTTTTTCTGTGAGTTTGTTTTCGAAGCATAACTGACCTATAACACTATGTTAGTTCCTGGTGCACAGCGTAGTGATTTGATCCTTCTGTATGTTACAAAGTGATCACCACTCCTGTGACTTTTTAAAATGCCAAGCAGAGCCAAGGGCATAGGGTTGGTTCAGTTTCCTATAGGCCTTGGCAGTAAGTGACGGGGATAAGACGTGTTCAGATCTAGAACCCTCTTTTCCAACTTGCTGGCAAAAGTTCATCCTGTCTTATTCTTTATATTCTCAGTATTTTTGTGTGTGTCATCATTTTCCTCTTTCTCGGCCTATTGGCATAGACCTCATTTGCTCACATAGATGTATCTGGTCTAAATGAGGCCTAAATTGATGTAGGTAGAATCTGAAATTCTGCCCTTTCTCTTGTATTTAATTTCATTCTTAGAGTTTTCCAGGTACTCTTTATTTCTCAAGTTGTCAGAATTGGTTTGGGAGTGAAGAGAAGAAAAAAATCTCTCCTCTCATTGTTAATAAATGTTCTTGTTTCTCACAGAAGGAGAAGCAAAAGGAAAATAAAGAGAAACATCAATGACAACCATTTGGGAATTGACAATTCAATTTTAATGAAACAGTTCCTTAAGATGTGATAACTGCCTCAAGCATAGTTTTTTATAAATAAAAAATAACTTTATTTTTATGAACACAGTATATACATTGTAGAAAATTAGGAAACATGGATATATAAAATTTAGAGAATGAACACCATATTCTCATCACCCAAAGATTTTTTTGCTGATTTCATCAACTCCATGGATGGTAGCCTGTTAGGCTCTTCTGCCCATGGAATTTTCCAGGCTGGAATATTGGAGTGAGTTGCCATTTCCTCCTTCAAGGGATCTTCCTGATCCGGGGATCAAACCTGTATCTATTGTGTCTCCTCTTTGGCAAGAGGATCCTTTACCACTAGAGCAACCTGGGAAGCTCTGTTTGTGTATATTACTCTTTCCTTATCTACATACATACATTCATACACACCCAGTCATACAAGTCAGTGCATCACTGTTGAGCTTGTACACCCAGCTCCTCTTCGCTTTAGATTCTGACAACGTATATGTAAGAATATATTATTGCTCTCTTGTGGTGTTTGGTTTGAGCATTTTCTACATGATTCCATGTATTTGCTTAAATCAGCCCTTTTTTTTCTTTTCAGGGTGATTGCATCTATTTCAGAATGTGTTATAAACAATTCTCAAATGAAAAATTTGTGTTCATCATAATATAAATGAATTTTCTTTAAAATCTCTACTTACAAAGATAACTTTTATTCTGTACATTGTATTCCTATTAACCTATAAGTATATCTTCATAGCTTCTAGGTAAAGATTTCTTTTTCAAAATGAAATCTCATGATTTTTGATTCATTTTATAATTATTTAACTTTTTTCAAAGTAATTGATGTAGTGGCTCTTAGTGGAATCTTTGGGAAGTGAACTGCCTCACATTTAATAGGTTAATAATTAAGGGTACTTGGAAATACCTGCCAGTGTTTATTAGGCAGTTACCATCATCAAATATAAGATGTTGAATATGTTTTATATCTGCCCTTTGTTTATGAACTATTTTCTTATATAAAATATACTGCTTTAGAAATTATAAGCATATATATTAAAAACTGCTTCAGTGATAAATTAATAGTATTTATAGCAGTGGCACCCCACTCCAGTACTCTTGCCTAGAAAATCCCATGGATGGAGGAGCCTGGTAGGCTTCGGTCCATGGGGTCGCGAAGAGTCGGATACAACTGAGTGACTTCACTTTCCCTTTTCACTTTCATGCATGGGAGAAGGAAATGGCAACCCACTCCAGTGTTCTTGCCTGGAGAATCCCAGGGACGGGGGAATCTGATGGGCTGCCGTCTATGGGGTCGCACAGAGTTGGACACGACTGAAGCGACTTAGCAAATAGAATAAAAAAAGTTTCTCAGAAGAATATCTGTAGAAGAATTGAGAATAAGCTTATTTGGTGAGTGCTGTAAGAAGAATGCAGTTTTACCAGAAAGAAAACCGAATGAAGTTACTTACAAAAGACCATTAAAATTTTTTATTTTTACCTATCCCCTTACATTAGATAAAAAGATTTCGCTGTTGGGACAAATTGCTGTTGTAGCAGTTTCACTGTGTTCTGTGGATTTGATTAACATTGTATCAGCATTCATTTCCTCCTTATGATGGTTGTACTGTAGTTATGTAAGGGAATATCCTTGTTTTTGGGATACTGACAGTGTAGTATTAGGAGTGATGAGTATTATGTCAGTAACTGACTCACAAATGGCTTTGGAAAAAAGTGTGCAGTTGCATGCACGTGTATGTTGATTTGTGTGTTTAGAGATAGTATGAGACAAATGCAAAATGCTGACAGTTGGGGAGTGTGGGAGAAAGATATTTCGGAGTTCTTCATACTATTCTTGAACTTGGGATTATTTCAAGATTAAAAAATAAGATTTGAAAGTTTGGGAAATGTTTTACAATATTTGATAAAAGGTGCTGTATTTGAAGATATTTAGGAGAAGGCAATGGCAGCCCACTCTAGTACTCTTGCCTGGCAAATCCCATGGATGGAGCAGCCAGGTAGGCTGCAATCCATGGGGTCGCTAGGAGTCAGACACGACTGAGCAACTTCACTTTCCCTTTTCACTTTCCTGCATTGGAGAAGGAAATGGCAACCCACTCCAGTGTTCTTGCCTGGAGAATCCCAGGGACGGGGAAGCCTGGTGGGCTGGCGTCTATGGGGTCGCACAGAGTCGGACACAACTGAAGCGACTTAGCAGCAGTAGCAGCAGCAGAACTACAAGTGCTTTATAGCCACCCTCACTGCCAGTGTTTTATAAATGGGTACTCGAGAGTATGGCAGATTAAATACTTTAATACTGATTTACTGAGTACCAGTAACCATGACTACAGTTTTTCTTAAAGAGTCATAAGTAAGCCATAGTTCTTAGTAACGTTGGCATTTTTATTTTTGATAGGGCAGCCAGCAAATCTCATGTCTGAGTACGTGTATTAGAGCCTTACCAGTACTCAGAAAAAGAGGAAAACTTGAAGGAGTGGCCTTTGCAATGCATTATATGTTCTAATTAAAAATGTTTGGTTGGTTTTTTAAAAATGGCAAGATTGTAGAACCCTGCACCTTAAATTCCATTTAAGATCCCTACAGAATAATGAAGTAGTTCCAGCTGTTGATGCCTGTCAGTGCTGTTTGAAGAATTTCAGTGGTATAATTATGATGAAGAATTTCAGTGGTATAATTATGAATTGTGAATAACTGCAAAATATTATTTCTTGGGCCTTGTTTGTATAAGGGTCATTGTAACAATATCATGTGTGATTGAGCAGCGTAGTGTATAATATATGTGAGGAGGACCGTGAAGAACCTGTAGACTTGTTTATAAACAACAATAAAAAAAATAGTAACAAAAGGAAACAAGGAAACCTTGGGAAGTGTTAGGTATGTCTTACCTCCATGGTAGTGATATTTTCACAGGTGTTCACGTATGTCCAAACATCAAATGGTACATATTAAATATGTGAAGTTCTTTATAAATATCAGTTATAGCTCAATAAATCTAAAAAAACTAAGCAAACTACAAAAGCATAATCTTGTTAATTAAGAAACTTCAAGTTCAGTGAGAAATAAGTTTATTCACCACTAAATAAGAAAAAAGTAATGAAACCAGTTTTTCTAACAGGAAAAAGAGTTTACTAGTTTTTTTAACAGCAAAGAATTTGCTAGGATTCCTTTTATGGTGTCTGTTTTAGAAAATTACTGCATTTTGGATCTGCATTAGAAGGCTTTATTTAGCAGAATAAAGGTGTTTTTTACTTATTTCATAATTTTAATTTATTTACTGTTTATTAGTAAATGAAATTCTAAAAGAATAATGATCTGATGCAGATTTTAACTTTGTATTTTGTGTGTTTACCAACACTAGTAATTGAATCACTGCTAATTTCAGTCTGGTTTCATTGGAATTAATTTTTAAAATTATGAAGAGAGGCTTAGCAAAAATTATTCATAAGTAAATAAAATAGCAATAAACATGTTTAACCACTTCACACCAATAATGAGTTTGCTCTGTTTTTTAAAGTTAATTTGTAATGGTGTTGGTGTCCTGTTCTTTACTCTATCTCAGTGCTTTAGCTTGTAACTTTTTTTTTGTAATTCAGTTCAGTTGCTCAGTCATGTCCGACTCTTTGTGACCGCATGAACTGAAGCACACCAGACCTCCCTGTCCATCACCAGCTCCCCGAGTTTACCCAAACTCATGTCCATTGAGTCGGTGATGCCATCCAGCCATCTCATCCTCTGTCGTCCCCTTCTTCTCCTACCTTCAGTCCCAGCATCAAGGTCTTCTCAAATGAGTCAGTTCTTTGCATCAGGTGGCCAAAGTATTTGCGTTTCAGCTTCAGTCCTTCCAAATGAATATTCAGGACGGATCTCCTTCAGAATGGACTGGTTGGATCTCCTTGCACTCCAAGGGACTCTCAAGAGTCTTCTCCAACACCACATTTCAAAAGCATCAATTCTTTGGTGCTCAGCTTTCTTTTTAGTCCAACTCTCTACTACTGGAAAAACCATAGCCTTGATGAGACGGACAAAGTAATGTCTCTGCTTTTTAATTGGAGACACCTATTTATTGTCCTCTCTGAGAAGGCAGTGGCACTCCACTCTGGTACTCTTGCCTGGAGAATCCCATGGACAGAGGAGCCTGGTGGGCTGCAGTCCATGGGGTCTCTAAGAGTCGGGCACGGTTGAGCGACTTCACTTTCACTTTTCACTTTCATGCATTGGAGAAGGAAATGGCAACCCACTCCAGTGTTCTTGCCTGGAGAATCCCAGGGACGGCGGAGCCTGGTGGGATCCCGTCTATGGGGTCGCACAGAGTCGGACACGACTGAAGTGACTTAGCAGCAGTAGCATTTATTGTCCTCTATATGGTAGGTCCTGATAGTTGGGCAGCACAGCTATAGCAGGAACAAATTATTNTAAAGTTAATTTGTAATGGTGTTGGTGTCCTGTTCTTTACTCTATCTCAGTGCTTTAGCTTGTAACTTTTTTTTTGTAATTCAGTTCAGTTGCTCAGTCATGTCCGACTCTTTGTGACCGCATGAACTGAAGCACACCAGACCTCCCTGTCCATCACCAGCTCCCCGAGTTTACCCAAACTCATGTCCATTGAGTCGGTGATGCCATCCAGCCATCTCATCCTCTGTCGTCCCCTTCTTCTCCTACCTTCAGTCCCAGCATCAAGGTCTTCTCAAATGAGTCAGTTCTTTGCATCAGGTGGCCAAAGTATTTGCGTTTCAGCTTCAGTCCTTCCAAATGAATATTCAGGACGGATCTCCTTCAGAATGGACTGGTTGGATCTCCTTGCACTCCAAGGGACTCTCAAGAGTCTTCTCCAACACCACATTTCAAAAGCATCAATTCTTTGGTGCTCAGCTTTCTTTTTAGTCCAACTCTCTACTACTGGAAAAACCATAGCCTTGATGAGACGGACAAAGTAATGTCTCTGCTTTTTAATTGGAGACACCTATTTATTGTCCTCTCTGAGAAGGCAGTGGCACTCCACTCTGGTACTCTTGCCTGGAGAATCCCATGGACAGAGGAGCCTGGTGGGCTGCAGTCCATGGGGTCTCTAAGAGTCGGGCACGGTTGAGCGACTTCACTTTCACTTTTCACTTTCATGCATTGGAGAAGGAAATGGCAACCCACTCCAGTGTTCTTGCCTGGAGAATCCCAGGGACGGCGGAGCCTGGTGGGATCCCGTCTATGGGGTCGCACAGAGTCGGACACGACTGAAGTGACTTAGCAGCAGTAGCATTTATTGTCCTCTATATGGTAGGTCCTGATAGTTGGGCAGCACAGCTATAGCAGGAACAAATTATTGGTCACTGCTACGGGAATGAGGATAAAAAAGTGCGTGGTTTCCACCTTCTTTCTGACATTTTAACAGAGTGTGTTGACTGTATTTGACTTTGAGGTTTTTGGCAACACAAAGATGGCAGAGGAAAAGGAATAAGCATATCAGTTTTGTAGACTCCTTCATCCTAGATCTCTTTGTATATGTATTGGGTTAGCTGAAAAGTTCATTTGGGGATTTTCCGCTAAGGTGTTATATATAATACGAACTTTTTGGCCAACCCAGTAGTTTGCATGGAGCCCTTATCTGTCTTAGTATTCCATTTTCTATGCTGTACAATCGTATACAAGGTATGTACCTTTCTAAACCCCAATTTCTTCATCTGTAAAATGGAGAAAATAAGAACCTTTACCTCCTAGTGTTGGTTTGATACTTGAAGCATGTTTTAAGTATCTACCACATGGTGAGAGCCCTGTGTTTATTTTTGTCTTTGAATGTACTTATTTGCAGTTATTTTGCAGAACTAGGAAAAAATTGAAGTGCTGCTGATGTTCATGTGACAGAAATCTCTTACTAAAAACTTGAGAAATAGAATGCTGTTTGTGTGTAAGCAGATAGGAAGAAAATGATTTTTTAATATTGACATTTGTTTTGTTTTAATAGGTATCAACAGATGCTGCATACCAACTTGGTCTACCTTGCTACAATAGCAGATTCTAATCAGAACATGCAGTCTCTCTTACCAGCAGTAAGTACCTTTAAAATAGTGGGAAGTGTAGATAGTAAAGTTCTATACAGAAGGACCGATTTTTGTTGAGTGATTCTGAGATTTGTTTAGGAAATCCTGCTCTCCTCTGAGAACATGAAGATATTCGTTTACATGATCTATTAGCTTTAATCTTTTGCCTTCAGATTTAATTTGAATTAATTCAGCTAGAATCAGTTCGCTGCCCAAGGAAGTTACATCTATCCATCTATTCATTCACCCATCCACCTACCTATTTATTCATTTATTTCGATGTGTAATCACACAAATTATTTAGAAACAGATCTGTAATATGTTAAAGCAGATCCCTATCCATCATGTATGTAATTTAATATGCATCTCTAGCAGATAAGGACTGATATCCCACGTAACAAACTTAGCCAGAATCTCTTAATGTCTTACAATAATCAGGATGTTTTCAGTTTTCCCCAGTCATATAAAAATAATTTGAATGTTTTGCCAGTTGTTTGCCACAGAATCCAAACAAGGCCCACTCTTTGCTTTGGTTGATCTGTGTCTTAGATCTTTTTTAACCTGTATCAGTTTTTTTCATTCTCCATTTACTTATTGAAGAAACAAGGTCACTTATTTTGTAGAATTTCTCACATTCTGGATTTGGCTGTTTGTAGCCTCATGATCCTTTAACATGTTCCTCCGTCTCATTTCTATTTCCTCTAAATTGGTAATTTATAGATGGAGAGGCTCGACTATAATTAGATTTAGTTTTATGTTGACTATTTCATTGATTGTGCCTTGTGAGTGTTGCTGTTGTATCTTGTTAGGAGGAACATATTTTGTTGTCCCATTTTTAGTGATGTTAAGATTGATCAGTGCTCACAGTTGATACCAGTTTCATCAGTCCATTGTAAAGTTCCTCATCTACCTTTCAGTTAATGGGTTTATCAGTCATTGGTGCTTGTTGGTTGGGTCCATCGTTTCTTAGGATCTAAGAATGATAAATTTCTCATTTTATAGTTCCTCCTGCATTGTACTTCTTCTAAAAAGGAAAATTTCAGCAAATATTTGGTTATCTTGAAATAGAGTTCCTATAGGAAAGTCGTGATAAAGTCTTGATTCTATTCTTTATCAATTTATCAGTTTTCAGAATAACAAGTTGGTCTGTGGCAACTTGCGAAGGATGACCAAGGATTTTGTCTTTGTTTTTAGTATTATCTGAACTTACACATTTCTATATTTTTAATGTGTTTAAATCCATCGAGACACTGTGACGCTCAAGTTTCCTCACCTTTGGTCGGTGGGAATCCCTTCCTTTGACGTCTATGTCCTGCTGACATGATTCCAGTATTCTGGTAGAGCTTATTTGCTTTAGAATTTGTGAGAGAGATCAGACTGACTATATTTTTGCCCCAGAACTATTCTGCCCCAGCTGTTTTTTCAGCTAGCCTTTTTTTCTGTGGGAGTTGATATTTAGAGACCACAATTTGGATGTTTGGGGCATTTGTTATTACTGATTTTGATTGTTGTTCAGTCGCTAAATTGTGCCTGACTCTTTGCGACCCCCTGCAGCCTACCAGGCTTTCTTGTCCTTCACTATGTCGGAGTTTGCTCAAACTCATGTCCATTGAGTTGGTGGTGCCATCCAGTCATCTCATCCTCTGTCGCCCCCTTCTCCTCCTGCCCTCAGTCTTTCCCAGCATCAGGGTCTTTTCCAATGAGTTGGTTCTTTGCATCAGGTGGCCAAAATACTGCAGCTTCAGCATCAGTCCTTCCAATGAATGTTGGGAGCATTTTCAGTGGACAGAGGTAGTCTTGATGTATATTAGAGAAGTTCTTTACTTCTTCTTGTATTCCTTTTTTTTTTTTTTTTTCAAGACTATCTTGGGTACTGGTCCTTTGCATTTCCTTATACACTTAAACTTATCAGTGTGTTCACTATAATCCCACTGTGATTTTCACTGAGATGACTTTGACTGTCAGTCGCTTTGGGGAAAATTGATGTCTCTGCAATACTGAGTCTTTCAAATCATGATCATTGCATATATTTTGATTTATTTAGTCCTTTACTCCCTGTCAATGAAGTTTTGTGATTTTCCTAGAGAAGATTTACACACCTCTCTTTGGATCTATTGCTAAGTAGGTTGTCTTTTTAAGGCAATTTTTAAATGGAATCTTTGTGTTTTTTTTTGTTTATTTTGTAACTGTGATTGCTGTTTACATAGAGATGTAATTGGCTTTGAATCCCATAGTCTTGTTCAAGTCTTTATCTCTAACAATCTTTCTGAGGGTCCTTTTATTTTCTCTATTCACCAGTGTGTCACTTGTGAATAATGAGTTATGTTATTTTCTCTTGCCTTCCTTCTCTGGCGAGGACCTCCAGTATGGTCCTGAGTAGAAGTGGTGACGGAGGGCGTCTTAATCTTGTTCCTGATCGCAAAGGGAAAGCTTTCACTGTTTAACCATTCCCTGTGGTGTTCCCTGTAGTTTTTGGAAGATACCTTTAATCAGATTAAGGATGTTCCCTTCTGTTTCTTTTGTGCCAAGAGTTTATATATTGAATGGATGTTAAGTTTTATTAAATACTCTTATTGCATCTAGTGAGATGATCCTAGTGTTCTCTTTAATCTGTTATTGTGGTGAATTACATTGATTGACTTCTTATTGTTCAGTCTTGAATTTTTTAGTAATTAACCTACTTTTTCATGACCTGCTTGGTCACGGTCTTTTAAAAAAATTTCAGTTTATTGAATTTTTGATCAAGATTTTCATGTGTGTTCATGAGTGTAATTGCCTTTTAGCTTTCCTTTCTTATAATGCCTTTGTCTCTTTTGTTTTGAGGTTATGCTGGCTTTAAGAAATGAGCTGCAGAATTTTTCCACTTTTTCTTGTCTGGAAGAATTTGCATAATATAGCTATTTCCTAGATGATTGGTATAATTCTTTGGAAAAGCCATCTGGATCTGGAGTTTTCTTTGTGAGAAGACTTTTATTTACCTGCTCAGTTTCTTTATGGTTAAAGGACAGTTTATGCATTTCTATATTTTATGATATACCTATTTAAGTAAATTGTGCTTTTTAGCATTTTATCTAAAATTTCAAATATTGATAATAAAGTTTGTAGAATAATCCTAACATCTGTTAGGGTTTTGTAGAATTTTCCTAACGTCTATAGGATCTGTAGTGAGTTTCTTTTTTTTAATACTCATTGTAGTTTATTTGTGCCTTCTTGTTAAAAATCTTTTTTAATCACAGTTGCCAAGTATTTATTGTATTTTTTCTCTTAATCTTTTTAAAGAATCAGCATTTTTCTTTGATCTTTCCCTGTTGCATCATTTCTCAAACTCTGTCCTCAGAACTGCATTATATGTAAACATTACTGAACACTCTGAGGAGTTACACATGTTATATATATGATGTATTTATTTTACTTATTATACTACTATTCATTTAAAATGAACAGTAGTAAACTCACTGCGTGTTAATATAATTAAGATTCTAAAGAAAAACAATTATATCTTTGAGAACTAATTTAGTGAAGTAAATGATACTGTTTAATAATTTTGCAAATTTCTTTTGAATGTCTGGCTTAATAGAAAACATCTGTATTTTCATATTTTCTTCTGAATTCGATCTAGCATAGTATGTTTTGGTTGAAGTAGAAGAAAACCCAGTCCCACACAAATAGGAAGTTTGTAAAGGGAAAAATATTTTTAGCCTTTTCAGATTGTTGTGAATAATCTGACAGTATAGCACATCTCAGCAAGTGTTTTGTTTTTTTTTTTAAAGGTTAGTTGCGGTATGGAATCTGAAATTTTATCAGTACATTTATCTTATTCCGGTACCTTGAAGTTCATTGGTCTCTCTTGCACTTTTGGATGGATCTTTTACTCATGCATGATTTCAGAACATCATGATTTGCTCATTTGGAAAATAGTAAATTCACTTAGTTCTGCACATTTTCTAAATATTGATATGTTTCATTGCTGCTGCTGCTGCTAAGTTGCATCAGTCGTATCCAACTCTGCGACTCCATAGACGGCAGCCCACCAGGCTCCCCCGTCCCTTGGGATTCCCCAGGCAAGAATACTGGAGTGGGTTGCCATTTCCTTCTCCAATGCATGAAAGTGAAAAGTGAAAGTGAAGTCGCTCGTTCGTGTCCAACTCTTCACAACCCCATGGACTGTAGCCCATCNTCCATAGACGGCAGCCCACCAGGCTCCCCCGTCCCTTGGGATTCCCCAGGCAAGAATACTGGAGTGGGTTGCCATTTCCTTCTCCAATGCATGAAAGTGAAAAGTGAAAGTGAAGTCGCTCGTTCGTGTCCAACTCTTCACAACCCCATGGACTGTAGCCCATCAGGCTCCTCCGTCCATGGGATTTTCCAGGCAAGAGTATGTTTCATTATGTGATACCAAAAACCACATTTGTTGAAATTACTGCCAGTCTTATCAGAAAAGTCTCATATATTGGGATGCTGTCAATTTCAAGATAAAAAATATGTTTGCCAAATTCCCATTGCTTCCTTGAAAAGTCAAGGATCATTGGCAATGTGATCTTTGGCAACAAGTACTGTCCGTTGTTTTCCAGGCTCACTGTGTTCAGTTTTGAGGAAGTGTCTGCTTGGACAAGTGTAATTTGTCTAGAAATTGTTCTTTGAAGTAAAATCGGTGTTCCATTAAGGGAAGTGAAAGTGTTAGTCGCTCAGTCGTGTCTGACTCTTTGTGACCCCATGGGCTGTAACTGGCCAGGCTCCTCTGTCCATGAATTCTCCAGTCAAGAATACTGGAGTGGGTTGCCATTCCCTTTCCCAGGGGATCTTCCCAACCCAGAAATTGAACCTGGATTTCCTGTGTTGCATGCAGATTCTTTACCATGTGAGCCACAGATGTTCCATGAAAAAACGAACCCCAGTATTCCATGAAAACAGTGCCTAAATCAGCAAGCAGCTCAGTCACAAAGTGTTTTCATTTTGCTTTGATTTGTGGCAGATATGTTTATTATTTTCTCATTTTGGCATCACATGGAGTATTTAACTGACATGGGGAATTTAATAAAGAATTTTTGCTGCTTTATCAAGGACATTCTTAAGTGAAAGTGACTTTCTTTTACTGCCAGTCTGTGATAGTCAATAGTGCAGTGATTTACAGCAGAGTTTGATGCCTTGATACAAGGCTGCATCTGCTGTGTCCACTTTTGCTGTTGTACCGTGATATTATAAATACCAACACAGCCTGAAAGGCAAACATCATCTGAGTACTATTATGGAAACAGTCTTGACCTTTTGGATTCCCTAAAAGAATTCTTGAGAACCAGACTTTGGGACATGACTCTTTTGTCTGTTTTCGGCTACGGCTTGTTTCTGATCTTACTTATTGTTTCATTTTATTTTCTTTTACTGTATCTTGCTGTTCTTTTTCTGAGTTTTAAGATGAATGGTGGGTTCCTCAGTTTTAATCCTGCCATACTCATTATGCATTTGAGGGCGTAAATTTCTGTCCAATTAGTTCTTTTGTGTAGTATATTTATATTTATTCAGTTCCACATATTTTATAATTTCCACTGTTATTTCTTCTTTACACATGGGTTGGTAAATATATTTCTTAGTTTGTAAGTAGGGAGCTTTTATTGTTTCTTTTTCTTAATGGTTTCTGACTTCATAGCATTGTGGGTAGTTAACACTTCATATGATTTCAGTTCTTGGGAATTCTTGGAGATTTGTTTTATAGTCCAATGTATCGTCAGTTTTTACAAAAGTTCCGTGTATTCGTCAGCCCGAGTGCAGAGGCCTACATATGTTGACTGTTTCAAGTGTGTTAATCTTGTTTGAATCTTCTCTTAATTACTGATTTTTTTTTAACTTTGTGATGTTTCATTTTTGTGTTTATTCTATCAGCTACTGAGAGGTGTATGTTTAAAATGTCCAAGTATAGTTAGAGATGTACTGTTTTCCCTTATAAAGTCTTAAGATTTTATCACATTGAGGCACTGTCAGTGGATGCTTGTGTTTAGAAATGTTATAGCTTTCTGATTCTTTGTAACGTGTCATTATGAAGTATTCCTCCTTGTCGCTAATTATGCTTTTGGTCTTAATATCTACTTGCCTGGTTTTTGTGTAGCTCAGTCTGCTTTCTTCAGCATTCTCATGTTGTATCTACCTTTCCATTTCTTTGTACTAGAGATACCTGTTTTATGAATAATATGTAAACTTTAAAAAAAAATCCAACCTAACAGTCTTTGTTATTTACTTGAAACATTAAATCCATTTATAGTGAACGTAATTGCTCATATATCTGAGTTTAAACCTACCATCATATAAACCTACCATACAAACACTTTGTGTTTGTCTCATCTGTTTATATTCCTTTTTCCTGTTCTTTCTGTCTGGATGATTTTTTAATTATTCCTTTTTCTTTATGCTTGTTTTTATATACTTATAGGCTTACTATTCTTTTACTATATAGGTTACTATACAGTTAATTCAAGAACCCTCAGATACTGTATTTCTATTCATTTTCTCAACGACTTATTTGTTATACATTTTAAATCTATGACTGCTTACTCATAAGTGATTATTACTTTTTTTTAAGTTAGTATTCATTAGAATTATTATTGTTGCCATTTTTGATGCTTTTCATTCCTCCCTTCATTTTCAGCCTTTTCTCTCAGATCATTTCTTTTTTTCCTTCTGAAAGAACGTATTTCAACATTTCCTTTTAGCACTGGTTTGGTGGTGGCAAATACTTTCAGGTCTTGTTTATTTGTATATGCGATCTGAATTTTTTTTTTTTTTTAACTATCATTCTTATAAGATGCCTTTGCCAGGGACAGATTTTAGGTTGGCATATGAGTACATTAAATGAATAATTCTGTTGTTTTCTGACCTTTATCTATTGACAGCTGTGTCAGTATAAACATTATTTTGAAGACAGTTTGACTGTGTTGAAGAGTTTTGCTTTGTCTAGAGTTTTTTTTGCAGTTTTACTATGATCTCTCTAGGTGTTTTATCTCTTTTCTTTTTATTTATCCTGCTTGGTGTTTTGTTGAGATTTCAGAAGTCTGTGGATTGAAATCTTTGATCAGTTTTGGGAAATTCTCAACCAGCTTTCTGGCCTGCCTGTTGTGCCCACAGCAAATGTATGTGGCCCAAGATTTGGGCCCATGTCTCTGAATTTTTCTTTCTTCTGGAGCTTGGCCTGTGCATTTTTAATTGCTTTGTGTATTCTTCTATGTCACGAAAAATATTTTTAAAATATTTTCTCCAGCTTTTTTGTTGTCTACCAGAGAGGATTTGAATGACCTCCTCTGCCATCACCCTATGTGATTCCTTTAAGTACTGGAATAGAATTCTGTTTTGCTATCCATAGTATACTAATTATTTTTATGGCTTCTCAGATATGCCTGTTTCACTGGCGAGAGAACACACTTACAGAAGGACTACTTAGTACTGGGTCCTTTGAGTACTGTATTTCATCCTCAGAATTCTTTAAAATATTAATGTCTCAGGATGATTCGGGTGTCTTGGTAAGTGGTAGCATGACCCTTGAACCCACACCTTACTGAAAGCAGTTCATGCATTATATCAGTCAATCATGTTACTACTAGGATGGAATGGAAATAAAAGTTTGAACCCTTTGCTCTTAAGTTTGTGTATCAGGGTAGGAGTTGGCTAGATTTTTCTAGAGCTTGAATCTAAATTTTACAACCTGCAGTGACTTGATTGTTCTGTTGCGTTGTTAGGTAAATGAATGTCTTAATCACTTTTGTTTCTTTTTTGTCTAGCATTGTTCTTGTCCTTAGGTGTTAAGTTTGTAAAGAACAGGTTAAATGAATGAGTCTGCTTATACTTTGGGGGCTCTACTGTGGATTTAAGATGTAGGCTAAGAATTTCGCTTATTGTCACCATGGTGGCCTATGGTGATTTTTTTTCTCTCCTTCTGTTCTAGTACACCTGAAAGATATAACACTTTTCTGATCATGTTCTCGTCAAAACAGTAACACATTACAGGATTCTCAAGTCAGGGTATTGAATGTGGAGAGGGGACCTTCTCCCCCAGACAGTTACCAGAAGTCCCATGGGTGGCTGGGGAGTGAGCAGTGTGCACAGTGTTCTCAGGTGATCCTGTTACCCCTTCCATATCCCTTCGGCCCAACCAGTGGAGAGTCTTTGTAACTTATGATACTCTGCAATTCTGAATTTTGCCAGTTTGTCTTGATTTGAAATATTTTCTTCATAGAATATGGAAATATCTTAAAGTCTTCAGTTTAGTCGCTCAGTCACGTCCGAGTCTCTGCGAACCCAGGCCTCCCTGTCCATCACCAACTCCCAGAGTTCACTCAGACTCATGTCCATCGAGTCAGTGATGCCATCCAGCCATCTGATCCTCAGTCGTCCCCTTCTCCTCCTGCCCCCTATCCCTCCCAGCATCAGAGTCTTTTCCACTGAGTCAATTCTTCGCATGAGGTNATCAGGCACTCCATCTATCAGATCTAGTCCCTTAAATCTATTTCTCACTTCCACTGTATAATCATAAGGTATTTGACGTCCCTTATTCTCTCTAGCTTTTGTGGAGAACCCAACAGTGTTGGTTCATAGCACACATCTTGAGATTTAGTTATTCATTTCTCTTGCCCATTATTGAGAAGCCAATGTGGTAAAAGGTAGCTTACCATAGAAATTCATTAAGCTACTACAGAATTTTCTGACTCAGAATTTACTAGTCCATTCTCACCTGTTGCTCAGTTATACACTTTACTGAAAATTTTTTGAAATTTTTTAAAATAGCATTTATATTTTTCCCTATCAATCAAATAAGACAGTAAAAATTATTATTGTTTGTATTCAAGTCAAATATTATTTTACCATCACCTAGTTAAGAACTATCACTTAGAAAAGACACAGATTTCATTACAAAGCTACCATTATTTCAAATTCATGTAACGAAGAGGCACCATTTTACATATTTTGCTAAAGAATATAGATATTGCCATTTGTGTACTTTGAAATAAAAATTTTCCCTTTTAATACTGGTCAAAGTTTTATTTGAAGTTTGTGACCAAATTTTCATTTTAAAAAATGAGTAATTTGAAGCTTAAGTTGTTTGAAAAGCAGCATTAGCAAAGGAGGAAGGGTTTTAGAGAAACTAGAAATAAATTGATCCTCATTGTAAGGGGAGCAACAGAGAGGTGGACCAATAAAGAAAATCGGGGGTAGAGAGGGAAAAATCAGCTGCAAGGGAAGCAGTTGAATTACAAATGAAATAGGAAGAAAGGTGAATTTGGGAAAACTGAAATAGCAGAATACACATCACCAATTGGCAAAATGGGATAGAATATACTAGTTACTAACTGTAGCGTGAGAAATTTTGACCCTGAAAAAAGACTGTATGCTTTAGGGTGATTTTACTCAAGTTTTCCAGAATGAAGTTTTTCACTTTTTTTAACTGGTTGTAGGAATTGCAAATGTGCTCAGACTTAAATGTAAGCTCAACTCTCAGTTTTTGATATCACCCCCGCAAAGAGGAATTATGTGTTTATAGTAATATTTCATGTATCTGAAACTAGGCCAGATCTAGCAACCCTCTTCTGTTTGAGTGAAAGTCAAGAATTAAAAGACCAGGAATAAATGGAAAAAGACTTAAAAGGAGAAAGACGACTTATAAAGCCGGTGTACTAACCATTAGGCATTTTACTTCTTAGTCTGGGTCCTGGGTATTCTTTTCTTGTTTCAAATGCATTGTAAGTTTCTAACAGAAACTATTCTTAAATTTTATATATGTTTTAACAGTTTGATTTTTCAGTTTTAAGCCCGTAACCAAAAAGCAGCAAATCACAAATCAGAACTCAGAGAATGTAGTCTGTGAACAGGCTTATTTAAAAGCAATGTGCCTGACATCTGAGGTGACATTGAAAGAGGCCAAATATTTATACAAAGTTGGCGTTGTTCAAAGTGCACACTATTCTGCCTCCATTTAGTATGTGTATATAGGGTCCTGTCTCCCTTATGATGTTGGAGGCATCACTGGAATATTGGTTTTCAGAGTTTGTATTTACTTTCTACAACAGTGGGCTTCCCTGGTGGCTCAGATGATAAAGACCCAGGTTCAATACCTGAGTCAGGAAGATCCCCTAGAGGAGGGCATGGCAACACACTCCAGTATTCTTGCTTGGAGATTCCCATGGACAGAGGAGCCTGGTGGGCTGTATAGTCCATGGGGTCGCAAAGAGCTGGACATGGCTGAGCAATTTTCACTTTCAAGTTCCATTGATTTAGGAAAGAATTATGAGAAAACAGTTTAAATTTTAAAAAGCTTTTATCTATTTAATTTTTCTTTGGGAAGAACTTGGGGAGAAAATAGTCTTTTTTATTGTGGCAGTTCATTTTGAAGACATACAGTCTGGAAATATTTCTACAGAATTAAAGTTTTAGAGCTAGAAGGAACTTGGATAATCATATAGTCTAGTGTTTCTTCACCTTGGCTGCACATTTTAAAAGCTTTTCAGTTGATTCTATTGTATAACTAGGAATTGAGGATTTTATATTGCTATGTATTTTGAATGGGATATCCAGTGACGTTTGAGGATATGTAAAACTTTGGAAAAATAGGATTCCTTTTTCTGTAGTATCTACCTTCATTTGATATATACCATGACCACTTTACAATATGAGAATTTACAATTACTCTATGATTCTATTACATGGAGGACTAAATAAAACAATTCAGGGTGTCCAGTATGTAGGAGGTACTCAGTAAATATTGATGGTGATGAAAATGAAGGTAGTATGCCATTGGAACATACACATGGAAAGAGAATTCAGATTTGGGAGTGTTTGAAAGAAGATTGGCCGGATTCAGTTTCTGAATACATATGCAGGATAAGGGAAGGAGTTTGGAGACCTAACTGATATTCATGCCATTCACTGAGTTTGAGTGTGTGTGCATTTAATTTTAAAAGAAGGCTGAAAGTTGATTGGAATTGCTTGTCTTGGCTTTTCACTTAATTCATTATGAGCATTAAGTTTTAAAAAAAATCTCTAATTTAACCAGGTAATGTTAGGTATTAAAGATAATTTTTGTTTATTTTCTGTACAAAAAAAAGAAAAGTCTTAAATTATTACTAAAAATCAGCTTAGAGAAAGTAGCCTTACACTTTACATGTTGTTTTTTCATTTCCTAAATTGCATTTTTGGAGGATGCCACACTTGATAGTCTGAGTTAGCGCTGGGCACTCGATTAGCCTTTCTTTAGACAGGTGTCAGTAAAAACGATCATATATTTGTCTTCAGGTCAGTGACCATGTTGGCAGAACACTCATTAGTTAAGATGTTTCACTGACTAAAGTTTGATATTATAGGATTTGCTGTTTACAAAATTAGCTGTTTGCAGGTATGATCCAAGTGAAATGAAGGAACACATGGTTAGAGCTGTGGAACATTGTAAAGATTAGCAAGGTCTGTTTCATTTATAAATTTTAGCTTAATTTTTAGCACAGGTAATAATACTTTGATGTTGGAACATTAAGGACTGCAAAAAGCTATACAAAACCCATCTCCAACTTGTGGGGTCAGTGTGGTAATGTTGAAGCTTGTGTTCTTTAAGGTCTGTGAATTTTCTTTGTTTACTTTCCAAGCTACTCAGCTCCTATCTTTTACCTGCCCATCAAATACTGATGATCTATCCTTGAACATTTTTTTTTTTTTTTACTATACACACCCATTCTGGGAGATTTCACTCACATTCCTGGTTTTTTATATTCTTGACTTGAAGTTCTCCCTCCGTATTCTTGGGCTTCCCTTGTGGCTCAGCTGGTAAAGAATCCACNTTCCAAGCTACTCAGCTCCTATCTTTTACCTGCCCATCAAATACTGATGATCTATCCTTGAACATTTTTTTTTTTTTTTACTATACACACCCATTCTGGGAGATTTCACTCACATTCCTGGTTTTTTATATTCTTGACTTGAAGTTCTCCCTCCGTATTCTTGGGCTTCCCTTGTGGCTCAGCTGGTAAAGAATCCACCTGCAATGTGGGAGACCCGAGTTTGATCCCTGGGTTGGGAAGATCCCCTGGAGAAGGGAAAGGCTACCCACTCCAGTATTCTGGCCTACAGAATTCCTTGGACTGTATAGTCCATGGTGTCAAAAAGAGACACAACTGAGTGATTTCACTTTTACTTTCTCCATATTCTTGGCTCCCAAGTAGGTATCTTCTTGCCCAGGTGTGCACCGTGAATCTAGCTTCCATTTGGCATACCCAGTTTGAATATTCCTCTCCACATGATGTGGGCAAAACTCCTCTCTCTCAAGTTTCCTCTGTTCCCTGCTGTTAAAGGGAGGGAAAAAAGTGCACAGCCTGCATTTTTGTATTTCCTGTCTCAAGTGAGTAGTATAAACACTGAGTTCTTCTACTGAGAAACATAGTGATCATCTCAGACTACTCCCTTTTCTTTCACCAGCCACAGCTTTCTTCTTTCTCTTCTGCCCTAATAAGTGCTGCAAAATAAAAGGTGTCTAATTAAGACATTTTGGTATTAAAAACAGCGAGACTGCAGGTGAAATGGTCTTTTGAAATGTCTGTCTGTATTTTATATGCCAGAGCATTCTATAAATGAAATTAAAGACAACAGTAATTCTGCAGTATAATTATATGCTATTTTAGAAGTGTGTATATTTCAAGTACGTTTGAAACATAATAGAAGTGATTAGTTCTTCTATTGAGGATTAGAGGTTTCATAAAGGAGGTAACCGTTCATTACATAGAGAATTAATTTATGGGAACATATTTCTCTTTTTTTTAAAAATTTTTATTTTTTAATTTGTTTTGCTTTAGGAACATATTTCTCTACGTTAATACAGGGAGCATTTTGCCAACATTGTTGCCCATCTTGTCTTTTCAGACTCCTAGGAAAAATCATGATAGCCATTTGCGGGATAGCATGAATGAGGAATGGAGGAGACCTTCCTAAACTGTTTAAGATATGTGTAGAACTCATTTTGGGAGACTGGTTTTAAGACTAGGAAGTATGACAAATAATGATACGGATGGGGCTTTTGGATCCAGTCTTGGTTGATTCATCAGGACTCTTGTGTGTGTCTAAGGATCATCTCTTTATCGGATTTTGGAAGTATTTATATGTGTATATGTATCTATCTGGATATGTAAAATATATGTAGCCTGTTTTGAAGAATTTCTTTTTAATCTCTTTCTGTATTTCACTTGATTGCCTCCTTTGGGGAACTATTTTCGTGACAGTTACACTAATACAGGTCAAAGATTATTAAACTAAAATTTATATTTTTCAGTTTTTTAAAATTTTTAAAATATTCTAAAGAAATAGTGAAGATATTTTATACTCAGAATTATTTTTAGTTTTATAGTAAATTGTTTAAATTTGATGGCTTCTTCATTTTTTTCCTAAGTATTAGATGCCTACTGTGTGTTAAGCAATAGTTAATTGCTTTACCAAAACACAAATATTCCTGCTCTTTTGGATTTTATGTTGTTCCAAGCAATGCAGGCGTGATAAATAATTAAATCATGTTGCCTGTTAGGAGATAGAAAGAGCTAAGGAAAGGAAAACAAATAGGAGAGGTATATTGGAAATACTGGAAGCTGGGATGGAGTTTATAATATGAAATAGAGTGGTCAGGGTAGACCTCTTGGAGAAGGTGACGTCTGAGCTAAGACCTGAGAAAGTGTTTTAGGCAGAGGAAACAAGCAGTGAAAAGCTCCTGAAGTGAGACCGTGCCTGGCTTGTTCAAGGGACAACGGGAAGGTTGTTGTGGCTGGAACAGAATAAAGTGAGATGTGTGAACAGAGCCTATCTTACAAGCTGTTGTAAGGACTTTGTTTTTCTCTCTGAAACCAGAAGCTCATGGAGGATTTTGAGCCAGAGAGTGGACTGATGTTTAACAAGTTCATTCTGATTACTTTGTGGAGAAGTTACTCTGGAGGAGCATGGGTCGAAGCAGGGAGTCCTCGGGGAGGCTCTTGCAGTAATCATGGGCATGAGTGGCGATGGTGGCTTGTACTAGGGTGGCAGCAGAGGAGCTGGTAGTAGAAGTCAAGTTTGGGTTTGTTTTGAACTTCGAGCCCAAAGGATATGTTGAAAGTTGAGTGTAGGAGGCAGTATATAAGAATAGAGGTGTAAAGGTTGCCCCTGTTGGTTTTCAGCAGAGCAACTGGAAGATGAAATTGTCATCAGCTGATAGATAGTGTTGGATAAAGGGATTTGAGGCTGAGGCCGAGATGTCAGGGACTCGGTGTTGTAGATTTTAAGTTTGAGTGTCTATTAATAGACTTCCAAATGGAGGTGTGGAGTTGAGTAAGCAATTTTGACAATCAAAAATCATGATCCCACCAGGCTCCTCTGTCCATGGGCATTCTTCAGGTAAGAATACTGGAGTGGATTGCCATTCCCTCTCCCCCAGGGGGGATCTTCCCAACCCAGGGATCAAACCCAGGTCTCCTGCGTTGCAGGTGGATTCTTTACCATCTGAGCCACCAGGGAAGCCCCAGTTTTTCGTAACAATTATTGATTGAGTACCTCTATTTGATAGTTCAGATGGTAAAGATATGCCCACATTGCCAGAGACCGAGGTTGGATCCCTGGGTCGGGAAGATCCCCTGGAGAAGGAAATGTTCTTGCCTGGAAAATCCCATGGAAAGAGGAGCCTGTCGGGCTACAGTCTATAGGGTTGCAAAGAGTCGACATGACTGAGCGATTAACACTTCACTTCTATTTGATACAAGATGATTGGGGGCTACAGTGATAAGCAAATATAATTATGGGCTCAGTCCTTACAGAAATTAACATATAGTGTGGTAGACAGATGTTAATTAAGTAATTATGCAAACATTTTAAGTAACAGTTGCAAATGCTATAAAGGAAGGGCATCTAGGGCTAAGGGGGCAGATACTGGGGCCTGATGACCCTGAGGGTGAGGGAAGGCTTTCTGAGAAAATGATGGTTGAGCTATAATTTACATAGAAAAAATTCATTCATTTAAATTGTATAGGTGGATGAATTTCGACTAATCCTTGTGACCACTGCTGCAGTCAGGAAACAGAATAATGCTATCATTCCAAAAAAGTTCTCTGATGCCTGTTTTTTGCCCACTTTCACCTGGGTTGTCTTTTAAATTGATTTGTAGGGGTTCTTCCTATATTCTAGATACAAATCTTTTACTGACTATATATATTGCAAATACTTCCTTCCAGTTTGAAAATTACGTTTTTATTCTCTTTATGGTATCTTTGGATGAACAGTTTCTAATTTAAATGAAATCCCAGTTTATCAGTCTTTTTCTCTTCTTTTCAGTGTCTTGTTTACAAAATACTTTCTTGTATAAGGGTCATGAAGATATCCTTGCTTGTGAAAGTTCGTTTATCCATGATTCATTGCAGATTAAATTTGTTTATGATCTGAGCTAGGAGTCGGGGTTCATTTGTTCATATGATGTTCAGTTTCAGTTCAGTTCAGTCACTCAGTCGTGTCCGACTCTTTGCGACCCCAATTTATCCAGTACCATTTATTGGAAAGATCAGTTTTCACCCATTGAATATAAATCATTTTGTTGTAAAGTGACTGTGAGTGTGGGGTTGTTCCTCAATTCTTTTATCGTGTTGGTCTGTTTATCAGTCCTTGCATCAGCCACATACCTGAACACTACATATCAGGTAATGTTGTTGTTCTAGAATCCTGGCTGTAAAGTCTTTTGTATTTCCATGTAAATTTTAGAGTTAGTTTGTTAATTTTTGCAGAAAGCCTGCTGGGATTTTGATTGAGATTACATAAAATCTCTAAGCCAACATTGGAGAAACTGATATATCTCCACAGTATTTAGTCTTCCAGTCAATGAGGATGAGATGTCCCTCTGTTTAGTAACTGTTAATTTCTCTCAGCAATGTCGCAGTGTAGAATTGCACATCTCTTGCTAGATTTATCTCGTAGCTAGTCACCTTTTTTTGGATGCTATTATACATGGTATCATTTAAAAAATTTTAGTTTTCTAGTTGTTTATTGGAAATTATAGAAATTATATATACACACACACATATATAGATGTTGAAGATTCTCTTGGATTTTCTATGCACTCAATCATGTTATCTTTGAATAATAATTACATGTCATTACCAATCTTTTATTTTTCCCCCTACTTTATTCTTTTTTTATTCTGTTGATTTCTCTGTTGGTTTATTTATTTTGTTGAATGTACGGTGTTAATGAATATACTTGTGTTGTTCCTGAATTTTTATTTTCTTCCTGAAAGTTCAGCATTTTCATCAATAAAAGATGATATTGAGTATACATTTTATTTTGTAAACTAGATTTACTACCTTAAGGATGTTTCCATTCTTAATGTTTTAAAGTCTTCAGTGGATGTTGAATTTTAACAGATAATTTTCCTTTATTGAGATGATTATATGAATTTTATTTTGGTAATTTGGTGAGTGTTACAATGATTAATTTCCAAAAGTTAAATTAGCCTGCATTTCTGAAATAAATTCCATTGTTTATATAATGCATCATCTTTTTTGTGCGGTCTGTATTTGATTTGCAAAATTTTGTTCAGGATTTCTGTGTCTGTTCGTGGGAAACATTGGCCTGTAAGTTTCTGCCTTGCAATGCCACTGTCAGGTTTTGGTGTCAGAGTTTTGGTGACCCCGTTAAGACTTGGAAATTGTTTCCCATTTTTGTGTTCTCTAGACTGCATATGGTTCCTTGAGTTCTGTACTTGTCTTATTTTATTTCCTTCATTATACTATTTGGGGTTTGATTGCTGTCTTCTCCTGGCTACTGCAGATGGAAGCTTATATCGTTACTTTTTCAACCTTTCTTAAAAATTCATTTTAAATATGCATTTTCAATCTATAAATTTTCATGGTTTAGCTGGTTTTTTTTTTTTTTCTGGCTGCTGCTTTTTTTTTTTTTTTTTTTTTNGCTTATATCGTTACTTTTTCAACCTTTCTTAAAAATTCATTTTAAATATGCATTTTCAATCTATAAATTTTCATGGTTTAGCTGGTTTTTTTTTTTTTTCTGGCTGTTGTTTTTTTTTTTTTTTTTTTTTAATATTTATTTATTTGGCTGTGCTAGGCCTTAGCTGCAGCATGGGGGATCTAGTTCTCTGACCAGGGACTGAACCTAGGCCCCTGCTTTAGGAGCTCCGAGTCTTAGCCACTGGGCCACCAGAGAAGTCCCTGTCTCACAAATTTTGATGTTGCATTTTCATTACCGTTCATTCATTTCAGCATATTTTCTAATTTCCATTGTGATTTCTTCACTAACGGGTTATTAGTTTTCTGTTACTGATTTCAAGTTTAATTCACTATGCTCAAAACAGATAACATGTGGTTTAAGTCATTTGTTATTTGTTGACCTCCTCTGTGGCCCCGCATATAGCCTAGTTTGGTCTACATTTCTTGAGTGTTTGAGAAGAATGTGTATTATGCAATTGTTGTATATAGTAGTCTAAGCATGTTAATTAAATTGAGTTGTTAATGGTATTGTCAAATCTTATATTCTAAGGCTTTTTATTGCTATTAGATGTTTTTTTGTCCTGTCAGTTACTAGAAGTATATTAAAATCTCCAACCAATATTATGGATTATTTGATTTTTCCTTTTGATTCTGTCAACTCTTAGGATATAGATTTTGAAGCTGTGCTATAAGATGTATGCAAATTTATGATTGTTGCATTCCTGGTTAATTGGTCCTTTCATTATAATAAACTGTCCTGTTAGTTTTTCTAGTAGTAATAGTTCTTGATTTGTCAACTGATATAGTGACATCACCATACATTAAATTAATGTTTATATATTATTTTTCTTTTAACATCTATATGTCCTTAAGTTTAAAGTAAATCTCTTGTAAACAGAATATAGTTGAGTGTTTTAAAATTTCAGTAATATTTGTTATTTTATTGAAATATTGAATATGAATATGAAATTGAATATGGATATGAAATCTGAGAGGTCTATAAATATTTAATGTAGAACATGATATAGTAGGTTCTGAGTCTGTCAGCCTGATCCTGGTTTTCTGTTTGTCTTTTTTTGGTCCTTCTTTGAATTAACCAAGCATTATGTGTTCCTTTATATGTGAATAGGCATTTTTAAGTAGTTACCCAATAGATTACATTGTGCAAGCTTGGTTTATTAGATTCCAGTCTAAATTTGTACTTCTAACGCTGAAAAATACAAGAAATTTATAGCAATATAACTATTCTGTTGTCCTTTATGTTAGCCTTGTCATATTTTATACTTCTACATATCTTTATACTAGTCATTGTTACTGTTATTTTAAATGTTAATGTTTTTATTTGTTTACATATTTACCTTTCCATTCCTTTCTGTTAATTCCTCAAGTTCTATGCTTCTGCCTGGGGCCATTTTCTTTTAGCTGGATGGACCCTTTTCAGTTGAGCAAGTTATCTCAGGTTTCATTCATCTGAAACTATTATTATTTCATCTTTGTATTTGGAGTATATTTTCTCTTAGTATAGAATTCTAGGTTGGTTGATTTATTATTTTCTTTTTCTGTCTTAGCGCCTTAAAGATGTTGGTTTTTTGTATTCTATTTCCATTATTTATGATGCAGAATAGATTTTTAGTCTGATTGCCATTCCCCTGAAGGTAATGTGACTTATTTTCCCTGGCTGCTTTTAAGGTTTTCACATTGATTTTGGCTTTTAGGACTTTGACTCTGATACGTCTAGCTATGTTTGCTTCATATCCTGCTGAGGTTTGTAGAGCTTCATACGTTTGCTAGAGACTCATGTCTTTTGTTAGGTTTGGAAAATTCTTGACCTGCAATCTTACTGCTGATGTGTCATATTCTCTCCTTTTGTAACTCCAGTTAGATGTGTGTTAGGCCTTTTTAGCATGACATACATGTCTTTAACACTTTTGAGTTGTATTTTCTGTCCATTTTTTTCTATCTTGATGTGTGATTTTATTTTACACTTTTGTTGTTCCATTTTACTCTCATTTATCCTGTTTGCTTTTTTGCCTGGACCATATCAGTCATTAATTAAGGTCTCTCATGTAACTCTAAAATGTGAATGACTTATGTGTCTTTTTCTGTTTTCTATTATTTCTGTTGATCGTCCATCTACTCTCTTTTTTTTTTAATGGAGATAAAATTCACAGAGTGTGAATTTTTTAAAGTACAGTCACCCTCAGATATTGTGGGTTCCATTCTTGGAGAAGGAAATGGCAACCCACTTCAGTACTCTTGCCTGGAAAATCCCATCGACGGAGGATCGTGGTAGGCTACAGTCCATGGGGTTGCAAAGAGTCAGACAAGGCATTCTAGACCACCACAATAAAGTGAATACTGCAATAAAGCTAGTTACAGAAATTTTTCTGTTTCCCAGAGCATATAAAAGTTGTGTTACACTGTACTGTAGTCTGTGAAGGGTGCATTGGCACTGTGTCTGAACATCAGTGTACACACCTTAATTAAAAAATAGTCGATTACTAAAAAAAAAAATGCTCACCAGTATCAGAACTGTCAGTGAGTTGTAATCTTTTTGCAATAGTAACATTAAAGAGCACTGCTCACAGACCACCGTGACAAATATAATAGTCATGAAAAGGTTTTAAATACTGTGAGAAGTACCAAAACGTGACACAGAAACTTGAAATGAGCAAATGCTGTTGGAAAAATGGCACCAATATACTTCCTTCACACAGGGTTGCCACACACGTCTAATTTATAAAACATACACACACAATATCATTGAAGCACAATAAAGTGAGGAATGCTTGTATACAACTTGGTGGTTTTCAGTGTATTCACAGGGTATATGGCCATTACCATTATCTAATTTCAGGAGACTTCCATCACCCCAAAAAGAAAACTCATGACCATTGACCATCAGCTCCAGTTGTCCACTCTGCCCATCCCCCTGGCAAAGACTCATCAGTCTACTTTCT
Organism: Neotragus moschatus; assembly: GCA_006410615.1. Taxonomy (NCBI): domain Eukaryota; kingdom Metazoa; phylum Chordata; class Mammalia; order Artiodactyla; family Bovidae; genus Neotragus; species Neotragus moschatus. Next base: position 689,422 of record SJYA01002918.1, read on the forward strand.
GTCTCTCTGGCTTTGCCTGTTCTGGACAGCTCATATAAATGGAATCATACCATGTATGGACTTTTGAGTCTGACTTCTTCACTTAGCAGAAGATGTGTCTGTAGTGTGTGTCAGTACTTCACTCCATTTTGTGGCTGAAAAACATTCCATTGTGTAGATAATTTATCACATTTTGTTTATTCATTCATCGGTTAAAGAACTTTTAGTTTTTTTCCCTACCGTTTGGCCATTTTATGAATAGTGCTGCTGTGAACATTCATGTATGAATATGGTGTGAATGTATGTCTTCGGTTCTCTTGGATCTTTACCTGGAGAGGAATTGCTGGGTCCTTTGATAGCTCTGTGTTTACCTCTTTGAGAAACTGCTCAAGTGTCCGACACAACAGCTGCACCCTTTTACAGTCCCTTCAACATGTATGAGAGTGATTTTTCTCCACTTTCTTACCAACACTTGTTATTTTCTGTAATTAAAAAAAAAATTATTGTAGCCATCCTGATGAGTGTTGGTTATTTCTTCTTATTTTTTGTAGAATGCCTTTTAATTTTAATTGAAGGTTTTTGGACTTGGTAGGGCTGATCTATTTAAATTGTGGTCTTAATCCAAGTAGAGGCTCTTTTGAAAGCTTAACAGAGGGATTGGCTTGTTTGAAGGCCCTTCTGATGTGCTGGAGCCTGCCTCTACTCCAGTCTTCAGTCTCCCTTGAACAGGGCTCAGTTCTTCTTTGTTGTAATGGCTGTTTTCTGCTAGTTTTCTTGAATTTCCCCCTTCTTTCTGGTTCTTTCTCTCTGGGACTTTGTTCTTTAGTTTCCTGCTCTCTGGTGGCCGAAAACCTCTGTCTTCTCTCAGTCTAGTGGGACTGCCGCCTCCTGCGTGGGCTCCGTTTTCTGTTCCACAGTGAAGTCAGGAAAAGCCAGCGTGGCTGTGGCGTTGTGTTGCTTCCATTTTTCCCTTCTTTTAAGAGTTGTCTCCCCTCTTGTTCCTCTCTGTGTACATTACTCTTCATTGCCTTCAAATGATTTTTCCTTTTATCTAGATTTTATTTATTTTTTTTGCCATTTTCAAAAAGTACAACTAACCAAGTAAAGAAGCACAAATATAAAGTAATGAGTCTTGGAAAACATAGAGTACTCCTTGACGTAAATCACAGCAAGATCTTTCTCGATCCACCTCCTGGTTTCAGAACTTGATGAAGCTCAGGTTCTTGATGTCTCATGGCAGAAAGAATTCTGTGAGAACCAAGTGATAGGTAAGAAATGGATTTAGAGAAAAAGACACTCCACAGACAGAGTTTGGGCCATCTCGGAAGGAGAGAGTGGCCTATCTGGATTTTATAGCTTTTATTAGCAAGAGGGTTAGTTTGATACAAGCTACTTTATTATGATGGGAACTGAGAACTCTGATGTTTTATGAGTTGAATCACTTGAATCACAAGAAGATGAGAAACTGATACCTACTGAGAGTGAGAGCATAAATTCTTGAACAGAAAATTTGGACAAGATAATAGGAGGAAGGAATTGGATTTTCAAACTAGAGGGTCAAGTCAGCCATATTGAAGGAAGGTAGATAAAGGGTGATTTAAAAGTGAGATATGTGACACCAAGTTGATGTTTGGTAATTTTCTTGAAAATAGAGCAAAGTATTTAATACAAATTGGGTAAAGAATTTAAGGTAAGACTTGAAGAGGAGATATTTAGTAAGCAGTTATTGGGTTCAGTAGTGGAAGAAACCAGGATTATGAATTTAAGATTTTGAATCTGTTTAATTTTGTAGATGTTAGTGGTTATGAGGTGGTAGGAGATTTGAGTGTTTACACGTGATGTCTAAAGAACAGTGTATATCTGGTCAGTGTGCTAGGGAGGACTGTGTTTGCAAAATCTGGGTAGTATAGACACAGTAAACATGTCAGTGGAAGACTGAAGTTGTAGAAATGGACATTCTGTTTAGAACACAGAAAAGTAGAGAAAGAGAGCAAAATAGATCTGTAAAGGTAAGATTTCCGTATCCTCTTACAGGCTTAAAAACTGGGGTTTGGAAGGAAAATATATGCTTTCTCTACCCAGAAATCCCCAAGAAGGGAGCCAAGTTTACAGACCACCTTATCTTATATCTGTGTTTTTCCTTTTGCCCTTTTGTGAACTCTCAAGGTTAGTCAGTGATTTTCTTCACACTTTCATTAGGAAATTTGCCAAAGGCATCCTTTTGAGGCAGCTGTCTGTGTACCCTTGGAGGCCGTCAGTAATGTTTCCAATCTATAGGAGTAGTAGGCACAAAAATGTTTGTGGTTTGAAACATTCCCCCTCCAAAGCCACCCCCCTCACAACAGTATAAAATGTATCACATTTTGAAGTTTCTGTACCTTAGTCTTTTGTTACTGTATCTTTTCAGGTGAAATACATCACTAAGAGTAAATATATTCAAATATATCAATAATGAAAGGAGACTTGATTTTTAAAGTATAATTGAAATAGCTGTAGTGGGCACCTTAGGAACATTTATAGATAAACAAGAATTCTTTTTGTATCGATTGTTACGATTTTTAAATTTTCACTGTAAAGTAAAATATACCTGAATTGTTCTTCTTTTGGTCTAAGGTGGTCAGAGGATACATCCGTGCTGACGATCCTATGAAGTTTTTGGAGCGTATTAAACACAATGTGAATAAGCCCATAATTAAAATGCAGTAGAATAAGTTGAAACGCATGTGTGTTTCTGTGCCTGTTCACTTGAATAATATAGGCAACTGTTACACCATATGCATCTTTAATGTATTAGTCTGACTGTTTGTCTTGTTTTACTAAACTGTCTTCTTTCAGCCACCCACACAGAATATGCCTATGGGTCCCGGAGGGATGAGTCCGAGCGGCCCTCCCCCACCTCCGCGGGCTCACAACATGCCTTCAGATGGAATGGTAGGTGGGGGTCCTCCGGCACCACACATGCAGAACCAGATGAACGGCCAGATGCCTGGTAAGTTTCTCTCCTCTAAGACATTAACACCAGAGTTGCTTAGCAACTGAAACGACATGGGGGCTCAAGGGATACTTAGATTGTTGATGACAAAACTGCTTTGAATGCCCCCGAGTCCAAGCTCTCTTAGAGTTTGTTAGCTACAGAGCTACGTGACCTGTATTCAGTGTTTATCAGGCTGCCCTTGGGCTTTGATGTAGCTGACACACAGCATTCCTCTGATGAACAGAACTGGCTAAATTTAGTCTGTCTGAAACTATGCAATACAGCTGGCTTTAGAAGCTTTTGGTAGGGGGAAAAGGCCTGGCATCATGGCTTAAGAATTAAAATGTTTATAAAAATGTATTGTAGCATTTCTCTGAGTTTTGTGTTTGCTTGAAATTTTATTGATCTCAGAAATGGTACTGTTGAAAAAATAACACATGGGGAGATAAAAACGAAACACTCTCTAAAGTGCTAATGTATTTAGTATTTCCTCATTGGTCTGTTGAAACTGAGCTTGGATTTTTATGAATATAGCATAATGGAAATGTGGAAGTTGAGCAAAATTAAAAGCCGAAAAGTGTCAGCTTTCTTATATAATGCGTCATTTGTTGTTTATCCATTTTAAGTGCAGAGCTACTTAAAACATCTTTCAGACCATCAGGTGCTGATTTATATACCTTTTGCGCGGTTGAATTTTTAATCTGAAAAGTATCTTTAAATTATCTTGTTTTTGTAACAGTAGTCACACCCACACCCACAATTTTTGGTGCGGTGTTTTCTACATTTGATGTGAGAATATTTTTACTTTCTAAAAAAGATTATTTTCTTCAACATAGAGAAAGTATTATACAAATAGCAATAGTGAGAGTAAAAATCACAGAGAAGTTTATTTTTAAAATTAGTAGTATTAGCATCTTTAGGATAGTATCAATTGATTGTGTTGGTAGCATTGGTGTTCAGGGTCTTTGGATGCAGAAAGCACAGAGCAAAAGAGGCCAGGTCACCTGGCTTCCAGGAGAGCAATATGTGATTGATGAGTCATGTAGGAGGCTGGGGTGTTTTGGTGGCAACTTTCTCTTTCTTGCTGGGGCTTCCAGAGTCATGGCCCACATGGCCCTTGCCCCACGTGGAGGCAAGATTAAAGATATAGCAGCTTGTTGGTTGTAGTTAGAAGTAAGCTTCTTGCTTCCTTCTGGTTGTAGTCAGAAGGAACTGGTTGTGGTCGAAGGAAGCTTCTTATTCTGACCACACTTAGATCATCAGGACACGTTGTTTTTAAAAACTGTCATAGTAGTGCCAATGCAGGTTAGTAAGTCAGGGGAGTTTTGTGATTTTTTTTTTTAAATTTTTAGTGGTGCCTTTAATTAGGAATTCAGTTCAACTTCTCCAGGTAACATTCACGCCAAAGGGTGAGGAAGCAAGTGAACAGCAGTGTAATTATTGTTAACATGACATTTGGTTTTTGTGTATGGCCATCTGGAATAAGATATCTCTTTGTGAGCCAGGGATTTTCAACCAGTTATGACCTAGGTTGTCTAGAATACTGGAGAACTTATAAAACAACTCATAGTTAGAAAATTTACAGTTAGGTGTAGGAGAAATTGGAAGTCCAGTTAGTTATATTGTTTTTATTTAATACGTTTCTTATGGTATTTAGCCAACCTTTTTATGCACGCAAATTTGTATCTAGGCTTTTGATTTCTGATTTTAGTTGTGTTTTTAATATTTTATCTTGTAAGTCCTTTTTCAGAAGGAAACTGTCCAAATCAATGCGAGGCATCCATAAAAAGAATGTAATACAGTCATCAAAAACAATGAGGCAGCTCTTTATATACTGAGTGGTCTCCAAAATACATCTTTATATACTCATGATATCTAAGGGAAATCTTTAAGAGGTAAAAATATGAAATATAATACTATCTAACATATGCTACCATTTGTGTTTTAAAAAAGAAGAAGAAAAAAGAATGTATACCAGCACGTTTTAAGGGGTAACTAGACACCAATGACTATGTGGAACAACGAGTCTGGGTAGAGAGGGGCTGTGTGCCTTTTCCCACCTTTTGATTTTGGTACCATAGGCATGTATTATCTAATTTTTTTTTAATCAGCTAAATTTATTTTAAAGGAAGATATGTGATCAAGATCAAACAGTATATAAAGAGCTGCCTCATTGTTTTTGATGACTGTATTACATTCTTTTTATGGATGCCTTGCATTTATTTAGGCAGTTTCCTTCTGATAGAAATATAGGTTATTTGTAGTCTTTTGATATTAAAAATTATGCTCTTGTGAATATGCCTATGAAATATAAATAAGTAAACAAACTTACAGTTTTGTATCCATATACATATACACTCAAAAACTTGTATATTTATAGGATAAAGTCCTAGAATTGAAATTGCTAGGTAAAAGGTATATGCATTTTATAATATGGTAGTTATTGCCATATTGGTCTACATAAAAATAGTACTTACTTTTACATTTATAGTCTTCCAATGAATTATGAAAGTGCTTTTTCCCTCATAATATGGTTGGAACAAAACTTTTGATCTTTGCAAATCTAAAAGATGAAAAATGGATCTCATGGTTTTAATTTGCCTTTTTACTATATTAAATGAAGCAAGGAATTTTCTCATATTTATGGCCCTTTTGTAGCTTTTGTGTGAACTGATATTTCATGTACTTTGCCTGTTTACTGGAGGTGGACTTTTACTTACTTAGTTTATATGTTAAGTAATAAGTTTGGTCTGACATATTTCTTGTAAATAATTTTTCCCAGTTAATCTTTTTATTATTTAATTTTGCTTTGTTGGTCATGTGCAAATGTTTTATTTTTATGTACTCTAGTTTATAAATCCTTTATAGTTCTGAGTTTTTTTTGCATACTTAAGAAAGCGCTTCCACTCTAAGTTTATTTTAGAAATTCTCCAGTTTGAAATACTCTTTTATGGTTTCCTTACTTTTTCTTTCTTCTTTTACATCTGGACTTAGTTTTGCTAGAAAAAACATGGTAGGGATCCAGCCTGTGTTTTTCCAGATGTCTACTCAGTTGTCACAACATCACTTATTGAATTATCTTCTTCTGCTCACAGATACTTGATATCAGAACCATTGTCATTTACTAGATTGTGTTTTTGGGTCAGTTTTTAGACTGTGCTCTAGGTTCACTGATCTGTTAATCTGTTCATTTATGTATTAGCACTACACACTTTTAACTCAACTTCATATGTTTTGGTCTCTTATAAAGCAAGTCCTCCTTCATACTTTTTTTTTTTTTTTTTAAATTTTTCTAGAATGTTTCTGGCTTTTCAAAAGCATCAGTTTCTTAATCTGTAAGATGAGAATAGTAGTCCACCTCATAGTATTTGCTATCATTCAAGTAAAGCATTTACTTTTTTTGCTATTGATTAAATACTCAAGTTATCATTTGGTATTACTACTGCATTAATGCAAAAAAAAAATAGCCTTTTAAGGTACTTTGGTATAGATCATCTGTTTAACTTTCATATTTTGGTTCTGATCACTTTTCTTCAAGGGCCCAACCATATCCCTATGCAGGGACCTGGACCCAATCAACTTAATATGACAAACAGTTCCATGAACATGCCTTCAAGTAGCCACGGGTCCATGGGAGGTTACAACCATTCCGTGCCGTCATCCCAGAGCATGCCGGTACAGAACCAGATGACCATGAGTCAGGGGCAGCCCATGGGAAACTACGGCCCGAGACCAAATATGAGTATGCAGCCAAACCAAGGTAAGTTAGCTTTCTTTATACCCTTCTCAACTAGAATGCTCCATTAGTTTTTGAAAATCAGTTTTTTCAAAATGTTAGCTGATTTTCAAAATCACAAGTTTGAAGTAAGTCGTACTCAGAAAAGGAACATCAAGTTGAAAATAACCAGCTGAAAATAATTTTTTTCTTTTACATTTAGTAATTAAATTGCTCAGTTTAGCTCTTTAAGCTTATTTATTTTTATATTTTTTGGACAGTTTATTTGAGACAGTATTTTTGGATTTTGAAGCTAATTGGTGAATAACAGAACATTTGGTTAGAACTAGAAAATTGAGAAAATAGAATTTTATTAAGTACACTCCTTAAAAAGCATCTGCTCTGTGCTTCATTTTACTTGTGAAGAATATATTAATTTTCTTTGAATCTTGCTTGATTTAATGTTTTCTGATGCTATGTTTCAGCGTTAAAGATAATTTTAAGATAATTTGTTGTTAGAATGTTCAGTGGAGGTGCTGCTGTATTCTTGTATTATTAGAGTGGTGTGAAGTCTATTAAAGTTTATTACCAATCTCAGAGAATGAAATTGTTATCATGTTTCTCTTTTAAGTATTCTTGTGAATAATAACTAAAAACCAGTAAGTGGCGCTCTGTTCTGCTAATTGCCTGTTAAACATTTGGCCTGTTGCCAGCTTAAAGCTATTTCAATTATGAAATGTGATGAGGTTAAGAGTCTCAGATAGAATTAAATGTATTTGCAATAAAATTGTCTAGATTTTGCTTATGAAAAACAAATCACCAAAATACACCCAGATAAAAGAAGTTAATGTTAATCTGTTGATCATTATTTTTGATGAAATAATATGATTTTTAAATCTACAGATATTTTCTATAATTTTGGTAAAATACACCAGAAGCAAAGGCAGATAAGTGGAACAAACTGTCAGTGAACATAGCTTCACAGAACTGGCACTTGTTCCGTTCTTTTCCCCTGAAAGTTGTTGAGTGCCCATTATGGAATATTTCCTTTTTTAAGTTATATCAAATAAAGGTTCAAAACCACAGCAAGATGCAGTCAGTGCTAGATTGGGAGGGGTTCAGATGTTTCCTATACAGTTTGATTACCAGGAAAGAGAGCAAAAAAATAGCGATAATGATTTCTTTACAGCAACCACCGTAGTGGTGGCACATTTCTTAGAAAATATGTGTGTGAAAATGGATGTTGCCGCAGCATGGGTTGATGTGGCATCTTAAGATTTGAAGGGGCGTCCCAGGTGTCTCAGTGGTAAAGAATCCCCCTGCAGTGCAGGAGACCCAGGTTTGATCCCTGGGTCAGGAAGATCCCCCGGAGAAGGAAATGGCAGCCCACTCCAGTATTCTTGCTTGGGAAATCCCACGGACAGAGGAGCCTGGCGGGTTACAGCCCATAGGCTCGTGAAAGAGTCAGACGCAACTGAGCAGCTGAGCATGCACTTAAGATTTGGAGAAGGAAAGTAACATATGCAGCACTGTGTATGGAGAAAATAGTTTTACTGTTTTTGGAAAAAGGAGTTAAAGTTTTATAGGAGTTTCTGTTCGAAATATAGCCACCAGCTATTACTAGTTTTTTAAATTAAAATTATTTTTCTTTTATTGAGTTACAGTTAACATACAGTATTAGTTTCAGGTGTATAGCATAATGATTTGACAGTTTCATGCATTATGAAATGACCACCGTAAGTCCAGTTACCATGTTATTCAACTAAATTGTTAAATGTTATTGACTGTATTCCCTATGTGTACATTATACCACCGCGACTTACTCACTTACTAGAAGTTTGCACCTCTTAATCTGTTTCACCCATTTTGTGCCATCACCCCCAACACCCCACAGTGTTCTGAAAAATGTCACATTTGTATCAATGTATAGTTTTTTCTTTTTTTAGAAGTCATTTTACTTTTTCTTTGTTCTCATAATTTGTGAATTTAAGAATAAATTCACAAATTTATTTGAGGATCTGATTTAGAAATAAAAGCTGCATTTCAAAAGAGAAAGGAGGATGTTAGGGAGGAAATTACCACTGTTTTAAAAAATCTCTTCAGGACAAATATAAAGCTTTTCAGTTAAATGTTGACATTTCACGATCAAGAATCACCAAAGAAAATTACAATTACCATGGAAAAAAGGAGGGAAAGTTATATGAGTTTTTAGCAATACTTGCTTTCTTAATCACTGAAAAAACTTTTCAGTTAAATTTCTTATAAAAATATTTTGGAATTCCTTATAAAAATATTTCAATTACATGTTACCTGTTGGATTTTTAAAAACTTGTTCAGCATGATATAAGTTTTATTTGAGGTTTTAATATTTATTTTATTATAAAACCTTTCCTTAGATAGTTTTATAAAAATAAGCTGTATGTTTCACATTAAATTTTTTCTGTTTTCATAAATAGGTGAAAGAAATTAGAGGAGACTACATTTTAAAATATTTTAAAGAAAAGCTTAGAGGAATACCAATATTCTATAAAAGGAAATGTTTTCTACTTTAAAAATTGTTTGTTAATATTTGTTGAGATATTTGCTGTTCTTTGAGTTAATTCAGATTTCAAAACACTGAGGCCTTTTGACTATCTGCTTATTTCTGTATACCTATCTCTACATCAAGAGCTATTAGAAAAATAATGTCAAGACCACTTAATTTTTAATAATGAAATAGTGGGATTTCTTAGATTAAATCTCTATCCAATGACAAATGAAGGGGAGAAAAGCCAGTCCCAGCAAAATCTAGATAATTGTGTTTTAAAAACAAATAATTATTTAACCTTTGTCATGTTAATAGTTATTAATTATTTAGGTGACATATTTGGGTACTTTATCTGATGATGTCATAGTAGTTTTCTAAATAGAACATTGCAGGTCAAGACCTAGATGTGTTCTGTTCTGGTAGTTTTGAAGTGGCTTTGTTTTTTACCCTCTCTCTTTTCCTTTCCTTCTTTTTTTTCTCCTCTCTTTGAAAATGAAATTCAGGAGGAAAAAAGTACTCCTCTAAAAATTTTGTCATGTATTTTGGAGTCTGATTGAAATTAATTCAAAGGATAGATATCTTATACATTTTCAGTTTATCATTTTGATTATTTAAAAAAGGAAGGAAAAGCAGCATGATAATTTATACTCATAGTTCCAATACAAAAGGGGACATTGTGTACTAGTGTTATATAAAGTTCACTTCTGGCAATGAAATTATGGAATGTCTTTGGATGTCATTAATTCTCTAAAAGCTGTTTTCAGGTTTTAAATTTTTACTGAAAAATTGAAAAATAATAGTAAACCAAATTAATACAAAGTCTAATATAGTGAAAACATATAGACCTACCACACCAAACATGTCATTTCAAAAAGCTGAATAACAAATTGGCCCCATTAAATTTACTAAAAATTATAAGTTAAATGAACTTATATGACAGTGGCATTGCAGTTGGTGCCTACTTTTAGTTGTAGTTTTATGCATATCTGTGAATTGAGAAAGCAAATATTTTTAAATTTAGCATTTAAAGTGTATATTCTCTTATGAGGACTACTGTTTTTAGATGAGTGGTTTAGCAAGTTTTTAATGTTACTTTCTTTCTTAAATTGCTGCACCGTGTTGTAAATAGTTAATCCGACCTACTTCCTGTGTTATTTTAACTATTATCCAGATTAAGTTCAGTGATGTTCACTTTGAACTTTAGGAGTAAGGCTCATGTTTACAGTTGATCACCTTCTTGCATGTTGGATCTACTCACTTAACGTAGAGAGCGTCGGCTCCACAGCTCCAAAGAGGTGGAGGCTTGCCTCTTTGTTCTGGTATCCAGAACAAAACCTGGGGGTAGGCCTGCAGATCTGTCTTTTCAGTGAATGGGAACTGAAACCAAATGTTACATGATACCCAACAAAGCTACAGAGTTAGTGCCTTAAGCACAAAAGTCTAATTAACTTGAGTAGAGAAGTAGGCTTTCTGGAACAAAAGTTAACATTTGATAGAACAAGGATATTTTTCATTTCCAGGCATTAGTGATTATAGCTTTCCAGATTTTAACAGCATTTTACTTACTTATTACATATTCAAACATAAGGATTTTCACAGATTGTTCTGTTTGTGTTAAAGCATATATTTCGCAAGTTCCAGGTATGGTATATAATTCTTCAGACTTGGATCCAAGTCTTGGCCCCATAGATTACTGTGTATGGGACCTCTATCTAATTTTCTTAATTTCTTTAAGTAAGATTAAGTAAGATGACACATTTAAAATCCTAATTCCATAATTATTTGTATAATTTACATAAAATGAGAACAAGGGTTTTTGTAATAATGAAGACTTGAGATCTGTTTATTGGTAATTGTCTTCTTTAGCCATAAGACCTAATTTATTTCTGGCTTTAGCTTTGTTTGAACAGTATTAAGAAAGTCTTGATTCATTTAGCTAATAAGTTGCAAGTGATAATGATGTGATCTAGAAGCTTGACATTAGAGTAATGGGAAAGTTTTCTTTCAGTACTTTTATCATATAAATATGAAGGGCAAAAAAATATTGTCATAGCCAGGTTTGTTATATTTACTCTAATTTTACAGTGGTTTGTTATCAGTTATATATTCAGTTTTTTTTAGAAACTGCCAAAATGGTTACCAAAGTAGCTCTCCTGTTTTACCATCCCAGCAGCACAGTGCATGTGGGGTCTGCTTTCTTCAGATATTTGCCAGCATTTGGTATTGTCAATTTTTTTTAATCGTAGCTGCTCTAAAAATGAGTAGTGGATCACGTCTCATTGTGGCCTTAATTTGCATCTCCCCAATGGCTAGTGATGCTGAACATCTTTTCACGTGCTTACTTGCCATCTGTATATCCTCTTCAGTGAAATGTCTCTTAATGTCTTTTGCCCATTTTCTAGTTGAATTATTTTCTAACTGTTGAGTTTTGAGAAATCTTCATATATTCTTTTAGGATTAATTTAAAATTTTTCTTCCAGTTTTTTTTTTTTTTTTAGTGTAAAATTTCGAACATATAGAAAACTTGAAGGCATTGTACCTGTATAGTTGCCTCCTGTATTCTACTCATCCATTAATGGCATCTTCTTTTTAAATGCATTTGCAAGTGTTTTGCAGATATTATTACACTTTTGCTCATTAATACTTTAGTCTGCGTAGCATTGGAGCACAATGTTTAAAATTTTTTCTTTTTTCTTTTAACAGTTTTCTTTTAAAATAGAGTAACATTTACATACAGTGAAATACAAAAATCTTAAGTGTCTCATTCACTGGGTTTTGATGTATTTGTAACACATGTACTCCTTGGCCTTCGTTTTATAACTAACATCCTAGGTGCCTTTATGGGATGCCGTTTTACTCCAGTTTAAATATTTTGTGTTAACCATAATCTAGCTTCTTTTATGGTAAAAGGGGATGATTGATTTACTTTATCTGTTAGAAGTCTTTATCTCAAAGTGTGATCCTAAGACCACCGGCATCAGAATCATCAGGGGTACTTATTAAAACAAGATTTGTCTGCTCTACCCCATCCCCGCTAAATGAGAATCTCTAGGGGTAAATTTTAGAAATTACATTTTACAAATCTTCCAAGTCATGCCTGTTTATACAGTCCATTCCATCTGAAGTTTTTCTGGGCAGGATAATCTCTCCTGTACCTGATGCTTCATAAGTTTCAGCTTTCATGCTAAGTTGACACAAAGCTGTTTATTCTCAGATAACCTGTGTCCATGGCTTCCTGTTTGGGCAAGATGGGGACTTCACTTTCACAGCAGATTGTCACTTGTGTCCCATAAATCTAGAGCTTTTGGAATTCCTTTCAGTCTATAGTAGATGCAGTCTACAGGGGCTTTGGTTTTGAACTAATATTATTATATAGTATAGTTGACACTATTTAGGGGAATTGACTGAGAAATTGCGTAGTTTTTTGCTTTGCCAGATTTATGAAGCCACAACACATCCCTTTTCTAATTTTCAATCATCAGAAAGCTAAATATATAATCTAATCCTCAGACTAGTTTGTAGAGATTTCTGTGATGTAGAATTATGCCTTTGAGAATCCAGGACTTCTTAACTCAGCACTAATGAAATGTTGAGTTACCTAAATCTTTATTGTGGGGATCTACTCTGCACTGAAATATTTAGCTGTATTTCTGTCTTGTACCCACTAGGTGGCAGTAGCAGCCCCCCAGCACCTATGGAGACAACCAAAAATGTCTCTGAACTTTACTGAATATCCCCTGGGGACAAAATCACTCACGGTTGAAAATCACAGCCTTAAGAAATGGTTACTGGAAGGAACTGTGTGTAAGGGTGGTCTGTGTTACTGAAGAAAGTTAACAACAATAACAAGTTTTTGCTACTGTTACGTTTCAGTACTTTTTAAATACTTAAATGGGATTTCTCTAAAAATTGTTCTTTTTAGATAAAATCTGTCATGGTTCTATTTCTTCACTGATTGCTAGGAAATTCAGCTCAGTTTGCACTAGTTAACAGTGACTTTACTAAACTCCTGAGATTTTCTTACTTAGCTCTTGTTCTTTTATCCTTGATGTTTTTTTTTGAAATGTCTTATGAACCACTTAAAACTCTTGATGAAAGCAGGTGTATATTTTAGGTAAGCAAAGAATCCTATTCACTTTAAATGGCATTTTAATAGGTAGTGAGTTAGCTAATTGAATTTACTGAAATACAGGGATTTTCTTCTTGCAAATAAAGCGTTAGTAATGCTTTCAAATGAGAGCTGTAAATGGTTTAGTTTGAGATAGAATGGTTAAGGAACAAGTAGTAAAATGTGAGCCATAGGTGAGGAAAGATGAACAAGAAAATGGTCTTGTAGCGGATATTATCTACACGGTCTTGTATTCATTCTTCCTATAACACAGAGATAATAGATGAAGAGAAGGAACTTGCTGTATTCTAGGATTTTATTATTGTAGTGATAATGTTATGTAGGACTGTTTTTCTCGGAGATATTACATTGGAAAAGTCTGATTTGACTTTGGAGGAGAGGTATACATAATGGCTAAGAGCATGGCTGTAGAATTCTCAGCGTTTCCTAGCCATGCAACTTTAGGTAAGAGTCTTAATGCTTGTATGCCTTAAGTTTTCTTACTTGTAAAGTGAAGTTGACAACAATACTACCTGTTTCATAGGGTTTGAGGAGGATAAAGAATAGACGTAAAGCTCTTAGCTTAATGCCTGGGCCATAATAAGTGTTCATTAACTGTTAGCTGTCACTTTTCATTTAAAATTATTCATAGATTAATGGTATGACTTTAGAGTTTTATTATTTTGCATCTCAAGATATGATTAGAATATAGTACATTGTTTCTATAGAGTATTTGATAGTAGGATCTTTGTACATATCATCCTTTATAGTACTTCTTAGTGTTAGAAAGGTTTATGTGAAAGATAAAAAATAGCTTTAAGCATATAGTAATGTGAAATGTCGCACTTTGTAGAAAATGGTTATAATAGACTCATTTTGTAATCTTTACTCTGTAGCACAAATTTTTAGAACTTATTTTGGGATAGCCTTTTGAGATTTAGCACTCTTATTTCCATTAGTATCTTAATAGATAATACACATTTATTTGCCATAGTGTGACATATTTCATTATCATAAGAAAAATAATATGCTTCCTAAACAATCAGAATTTAAGTCATAATTTTTTTTAATAGATAAGGCTTCAAGGAAAAAGACGGGAAGTGCCATGGTTTAGCTGTGCTCTCCTGCTCTGTTTTCTGCAGTTTTAGGCTTGATCTTGAGTGATGTCATGGATCCTTAGAGGGAGAGCAGTGACAGAAAATAAAAGAAGGGTGGTAATTGAGCTCTTTGGGATTGGAACTGCTGACAGTCCCAGAAGATAAAGCACGAGTGGCATGGTCTTTTCTATCTAGGGCTTAAGCTAGCATTACTTTTCTCCTTTATAGCAAACCTTAGAACTTTGTTATTACTGTGTCTTTTTGGATTTTTCCCCAACTGTTATGTTTTTGCTTTCTTTCTCCTTTAATTTTGGTTCCACTACATATTATATGCTTTAACTTTATAGTGATCTTCTGTTAAAAAAGAGATCTTTAATCACTGTTGAGTAAAAAGACAAGACAGAACCTTCATTTACTGGAAATGAATTCTGTAAATGGTCAGTCATGCTGCCTATTCTGTTATGAATGCTAGTGTTCAATATACAAAATGTTTTGATAATTGTAACCTGAATTAAAGTAGTATTTTGAAACTTTTTCATTGCATAATTTGCTTCTGAACTACTAACTTGGCTATAGCTGGAGTAGAGGCAGTGACAAATAGTAGAATAAATGTGCTTTGAAATCTAACTGGAGTTTTGCCTGATTCCCAGTTGATGTCTATCAGCTTATGTAATCTTGATCTTAGGATTTCTTGGCTGAACACTTGAAAATTAGGATCCTTATGTTTGGCAGGTGTTGTGATTCACATGAAGTAAACGTGAGAGCACGTCTGGTAGTAAGGGCATTCTGCATCACGTTGTCTTTCCCCTTCCAGTCTCTACTGAACTATCTCGTCCCTACGACTGAGTTTACTTCCTTGTCGAAAACAAAGTCCCAGAGTAACCTTTGAAAGACTTATATTTATGAAAAAATTAGAAGGAAAAAGAAATTTGAAAAGCAGAATAGAAGAAGGCAAATAGGGAAAAAAACGACTTTTTAGCTCTGACAGAGTACTTCTTTCGATAACCAGTTCTTCATATTGGAAAAGAGTGAATTCTCTTTGCTCACATTGTTCCTGGTGTTTTAAGTCAGAAATATATTTAAAGAGGTGGGTGTGTTGCATTTTAAATTTTTATGTAAATTGTGGTCTTTTGGCTCATCTGGACAATTTTACCTGTACAACTTTTCTAATTCTTTCCCCAAGTCAGTGAAGGCGGGGTGGGGCATGTAGCTGTTTAAGCAGGAAATTGGGAGACAACTCATACATGCTTCTCAGGCAGTAGTGGTTATAATGTTCGAATGATGAGCTCCACGTACCGTAACTTAGCCCAGTGAACCTCTGAGCTACCTACTTTATTGGATGGGTAACACAGAACTTCATGGCCATTTTTGATTATATCATGTGATGCATTTTTACTGTTGCCAGTGTGGTACTGTAGCAGTGGCTGTTCCACTGTCTGGATATTGCTCACTCAGGAAACTACGCAGTTCTGATTTCCAAGTCTATGGCTGATTGTAATTCTCTGCCTAGGTATTTTTTGACTGTGTTAGAGGTTATTAAGCATTTTGCAGCCTTTGATTTTAGGAAGACCATTTTAGTTTATAAATCTTAGAGTTGAAAAAACTTCCTGGTGGCTCAACTGGTAAAGAACCATCCTGCCAGTGCAGGAGACTCAAGAGATGAAGAGTTTGATCCCTGGGTCGGGTAGATCCCCTGGAGAAGGAAATGGCAACTCGCTCCAGTGTTTTTGCCTGGAAGATCCCATAGACAGAGGAGCCTGGCCGACTACAGTCCATGGGATCACAAAGAGTCAGACGTGACTGAACACACATACTCACAAAGTTGAAAAATAGAAGACCCTTAGGTTTTTGTTTTAAAATTGTGTATGAAATTCCACCGATACAAGTAGTACATTTCTAAATGTGTTTGTAGATTCCCTATCTACTGTTACATAATGATTGGACATTGAAAAAGGAAAAAGACATACCCAGGAATTAGATTTCTTTCCCTCTGTTTAAATACTCATTTGCTGTGTATTTTTGTGGTTTTCTTTGTTTTCTTATGTAGCATATTTTCTTATGTAGCATAAGATTCTGTCTTTTCTGGAATGGTTGTCTGGATAAATATTATATAGTACATAATGAAACATATATGCATTTGGGAAGTTCATATATTGTAACCACTCTGTTTTTTTAAGAAATTGCTAGTATTCCTCCAGTGGAATTCAAATCGGCTACAGTGGATCACTTCCCTAGTTTGCAGATTATTTTAGGCACGTGAACTGTAGTTCATAGATTTGCTTATATTACTTGAAGTCAGTTTATCTTCCAATAAATTACCTAGTTTAGGGATTATATGTCAATAAAAGAAGTTTGTATTTCTCTTAAGATGTTTAAGTTATATGCCAGCAATTATGTGTGTAATGTTTGGTCTGTTTTCAGGTCCAGTGATGCACCAGCAGCCTCCTTCTCAACAGTACAACATGCCCCAGGGAGGTGGGCAGCATTACCAAGGCCAGCAGCCACCAATGGGAATGATGAGTCAAGTTAACCAAGGCAATCATATGCTGGGTCAGAGGCAGATCCCTCCCTATAGACCGCCTCAACAGGGTACGGCTCCATGGGGAAAAATTCTCACAGTGCTCGAAAGGCTTTCCATTTTAACAAACTTTTCATATAGGCAAAGTTAGAGCCTTTTCTTTCTTGACTTTGAAAATTATATTTTATTATTTTTCTTAAAAGGTAATGGGTATAGTAGGTACAGAGGGTCATGAAAAGTGGATATGAACTCCCTGGTTTATGGTTTTATTTATTCTTTTCTGGGAAAAGGTTATGTCATCAAATTATTATCATAAGCTCACTAATTTACAGCAGAAAATATTTTATTTTTGAGAAATTACTAAATGTATGATCAGAAACAAACCCTAATTTGTTTCAAACTGCTCTAATATCCGAAAGGAAATTAATTTTCTGCCAGTTTGAATCTGATTTTAGGAAGGCTGTGTTTGTGTTTTTTGAGTTGCTGTTGTTTGATATTGCATGTGTGGTCTTAACATTGGTTTCTGTGAAATGTGGTATGTGTTGTTGCTGTTTGTTTATGTGTGTGTGTGTGTGTGTGTGTGTGTGTGTGTGTGTGTATAAGAAAAGTCAAAAGTGTCTGAGATGCCAAAGCATGATGGGAGGGGAATCTACGGCTGAGAAATAATCTGTCATAACATCAGGTTAGACGGAATCCTTTGATGACACAGAGAACAAACTATTTACATCTTGACTGGTTGTGGTTTTTCAGGCCCACCACAGCAGTACTCAGGCCAGGAAGACTATTACGGGGAACAATACAGTCATGGTGGACAAGGTCCTCCAGAAGGCATGAACCAGCAATATTACCCTGATGGTAATCTCTCCTAATGTTAACTTTCCCGTTTTCTATCCCTGCCCAGTATTAATGTAGCTAGCTGTTCAAAATGTTGTAATGAGAATGAAAAAACTAACACTGTGTTTCTTCCAAATTTAGAAACACATCAGTAATCTAAAGCATCAATTGTGGCATTAATTTATAATCTATTTTAAAGTATATTTTGCTTGGTTATTCCATATTCGTATCATCAGGCAACATGTTCTATCACTGGAATCCTGTCTTATGTAAAAGAAGATCCTTTTATATTTGGAATTGTTCATTTGACCCAAAGCAAGTGTTACTGATTTGCTTTTTTAGAAAACAGCTTTATTGAGGTAATTCATACACCATAAAGTTCAACTGTTGATTTACTTTTATTCATTGTATAAATACAAAGAGAATATAGTTCTTGAGTATTCTACCAAATTTTATCCTGTTAGTTAATATTACATACATCTCAAAGAACTATGGTTTATATATGTTATCATTTGCATTTGAGAAAAATTTTGGAGGCTAAATTATATCCATAATATAGCTGTTTCTGTAGAGTTAGTAGAATAGAAAGGCTTTTGAAAATCAGATTTTAACTCTAGTTATTTAGTTTAATGGTAATTTTATTTTTTAACGAGAAGGTGGCTTGTGAAAAAATGGTCACTAAAAGATGTACTGTGTTTAGTAGTTAGCCAAGCATACAAGTAGACTTTCATCATACAGTTCTTTGTTTACCTGTATGCTTGAAAATTTTGTGATACAATATTGAAGAAAAAATAATCCAGACATACAAAATTGATCAGATAGAGGTAGCTGTTCACATTACAAAGTGATCTGTCTTGTTTGGGAGGATTTGCCAAAATCTTCATTTATATTAAGCTCCCTTGATATAATTAGGTAAAACTACTTAACAGAGAAACTTGGAGAAACTAAGAACTTGAAGCTGAAATGTTGAGACCATTTGACTAGAAGCTAATGTAAACTAGCAGGAGGATATGACTTGGTGTATTTAAAAAATCATATTGTCTGCCACTTTCTGTCAGTGTATAAATCATAAGTGGTATATGGACATTTTTTTTTTTCCTGCAGAGATTCTGCTTATAAAGGCAGAACAAACACTTCCTATAGAATTTTGCACATAAAATATGTGTTTCTTAGTGGTAGTGATACATAAGGATAATTTTGGTTAGAAAATATTATTTTTTAAATATTTTACTTGCCCTCAGTTATTTAGAATGTTGGAGGTTTTTTGTTTTCCTTTCACATGTAGACATTGTTTTAACTTTTTTCCCTTGGAAAATCTTTAGTTACATTTATATACTATAGATATATTTATATTGTTATAAATATAAACTTTCTATTCAAAATAGATAATTTTTTGGTAAATAGCAGAACTTTAAGGTTGCTATAAATAATTATTTTATTGTACAATGGAATTTAAAAATTTAAGCCATATGTCATTTTTACATAAATGTGTATTAATATATTTGTCCAATATTTGCATAGAGTACTTCATTTATAGCGACAGTTAATTTTCTTAAACAGCATTGGATGTTTTCTTACTACATTTAGATACTTATGCCAGTAAATATGTAGATTAAGGACCAACAAACTTTTTTCTGTAAAGGGCCAGGGAGTAAATATTTCAGTCTTTGCAAGTCCTGTGGTCTTGATCTCAACTACTGAACTCTTGTAGTAGCATGAGAACAGCCACAGAGAACATGAATGGGTATGACTGTTCCAGTGAAACTTAATTTGCAAAAACAAGCCACTGGCTGTATTTAGACTGCAGGCCATAGGTTGCCAGTCTATAGTGTAGATATTTAGGAGGTGGTTTGGAAACATTGGAATACTAGAGCTATGAGTATTATATTTATTCATAACTATATTCCTCCTTCCTTAATTAGGTATTCTTCTAAAATTTAGTTCAGATTTTAGCTAACTGAAAGGTTTTTCCTGCAATTTCTTTGGGCAATTAAGTTAAAAGGACTAAGCCTAGTAAGAGTTTCTGTAAAAACTACGTGCACAAACAAATAAAAATGAAATTCTTACTTTGGAAAAAAAAAAGACTAAGTCATCTTGCAGGTGTAACTTATTGTACCTTAAAATGAAAGATGTGCTCTGGCAATTAACACGGTATTAATTTTTGAAGGTGTATGTTTATGATACTCTAGAAATATTTTCTAAAGACTCCCAGAATGGCAGTATTAAGCAATATATTTTTGCATCTGAAAATACTTTGAGATACAAATACTTCAAGGAAGTTGATACAGAATGTGAAATATTTAAGTTTCTTTTAGGGGGAAAAAAACTTGTGGAGCTCTTTTATATTTTGCGTTGTTTAGCTTGTGCTGTGGAATTGGCGACCAGCAGAACAGGTGTTTGACAAAATATGATAATTGCTTCCTTTGCTCATTCTGATTTAATTCAGGTTATTTACATGTGAAAGGCCTAAATGCTTTCCTTTTCTTTTTTTAAAAAAATGGAAGATAAAGTTTTTTTTCCCCCTCCTTGGTGAGGATTATCAGAGTTAAGACTAGGTGTAATGTTTCTAAAACTGTTTTTTGCTTTAAAAAGAAAATTGCACGTTATCTCAATATGAAAGCAGTCACATTTGGTAAATATTTGGCTAATGCAATTGAACTTTTTTATGTATTTCCATTTCTTTTTCTTTTTTTTTCAGTTTTATC
This sequence comes from Neotragus moschatus, assembly GCA_006410615.1. Taxonomy (NCBI): domain Eukaryota; kingdom Metazoa; phylum Chordata; class Mammalia; order Artiodactyla; family Bovidae; genus Neotragus; species Neotragus moschatus. The sequence continues at coordinate 709,879 of SJYA01002918.1, forward strand.
TGAACGTATAAATATATTTAGGGTTTTCACTCAGTGGCCATTAACGTTTCTTCCTGTCTCTTGTCGAATTGATGTAGGTCATAATGATTACGGTTATCAGCAACCGTCGTATCCTGAACAAGGCTACGATAGGCCTTATGAGGATTCCTCACAACATTACTACGAAGGAGGTATCTATATACCTTCACACACATACACATATATATCCCCTTCTACAGGAACAAAAATTCTTGCATAAGACAACTTCTACCCACGCAAAGCTCTTGTAGAATACTAGCTGCTGGCTGTCTTGAAAGTTCCAGGGAGCCTAGAACAACCAGAATAATTTTCTTACAAATATTTAAAATGTATAACCATGACTTGCCATTTCTAACAACCATAAAAAGACTAAAACATTTTAAAATAATTTTTTTCCTCAGTGGAAATTTTCTATTTGAACATAAATCCATCAATCCAATTTTTTTTCTTGTTGTGTGTTCACATATGTATAATTTTACATATAAGTTTAGTGCCTCTAGGAAACAGCTTGCTGATCTTGTGTAGCTAGTGTGTGCTCTTGTAGCTGTCTTTAATTTTGTCTTTTTTATTTTATTTAGCATAGTCATGATCTTATGACTGTGATGTTCCAGTAAATGTAATGCTCGTATGGCAGAGACGCTGAAAATGCTGCAGTTCAACCTTGCAAAATTGGCTTTAACTGCAGTTTGTTTGGCCGAAACCCTTCTGTTTGGTTTGAGTTTTTTCTTTGTTTTGTTAACTTTTAAAAATCAATATAGCGTTTCAGTTTGTTCTTGTGTTGTTGGCTGTGCATCTTAGAGGAATAAAGTTAATTAAGCGAACTCCTCAGTATTTTCTTTTTGTCCTCTTCTCCGATTATCATGTAGGAAGCACGCAGTATGGCCAACAGCAAGATGCCTACCAAGGACCACCTCCCCAGCAGGGCTACCCACCCCAGCAGCAGTACCCAGGGCAGCAAGGCTACCCAGGACAGCAGCAGGGCTACGGTAATCGCTTCCGGCAGTTTTACCTTAGCCCCCCCTGCAAAATGTGGAAGTGGATATTTTCATTTGAAAATTCACAGCTTTAGCTCAGTCTACTTGTGGAGTGTCTCTTTAAAATGTTCTTAAAACTAGTAGTCTGTTTAAGAAAAAGCATAAACTGGAGATGGCTCATTGACCACAGGTAAGGTATAGAAAGTCATTTGAAATGAATTCATGAATTAATGAATTCCTAAACCTGTTTGACATTCATGACCAGCCAGGAGCTTTGCGTGTGCTTAGAAAACTGATGAGTTGGGTGATTACTAACATAATCTGCTTGGCAAGTTCGTTTCCAAAACTAATGACTGTTACCATGAAAAGTAACATTGATGTTTTAGTGTACAAATGAGGTCCGTTTGGAATGCCTAGAGAAAATGTTTTTGTCATGCCCTATTAAAATAGCTATGTACACTTCCATAGGGGTATGTTTATTGCAGGTGTGTATCTTACAGAGTTTGGAGGAAGTAGAGCCATCTTTTCTTATTATATCCTCACTGTAGTATTTACTAGTTGGCTATCTATTAGATAGGGAGTGGGGAATGATACAGACCTGATACCTTAGTCTTAAATATCAGTCTTAATTATCTATGACTACTTGAGATATAGGAAAATATGGTTCCTATGATAGGAGATATAGCTGCTTAATTAGATATCATCTTTTTGCCAACAGGGTCTCTTTTTTTACATCAATATGTCTAGATGACTGACTGTGGCTCAGATCATGAGCTAGCTCCCTATTGCAAAATTCAGGCTTAAATTGAAGAAAGTAGGGGAAACCACCGAGCCATTCAGGTGTGACCTCAATCAAATCCCTTATAATTATACAGTGGAGGTGACAAATAAATTCAAGGGATTAGATCTGGTAGACAGAGTATCTGAAGAGCTATGGACGGAAGTTTGTAATGTTGTACAAAAAGCAGTGATCAAAACCATCCTCAAGAAAAAGAAATGCAAGAAGGCAAAGTAGTTATCTGAAGAGGCTTTACGAATAGCTTGAGGAAGGAGGAGAAGTGCAAGGCAAGGCAGAAAGGGAAACGTATACTCAACTGAATGCAGAGTTCAGAGAATAGCAAAGAGAGATTAGAAGCCCTTCTTAAATGAACAAGCAGAGATATAAAGGAAAATAATTGAAGGGGAAAGACTAGAGTTCTCTTCAAGAAAATTGGCGCTAACGGGACGTTTATGCAGGGATGCACACGGTAAAGGACAGCAGTGGTAAGGACCTAACAGAAGCAGAAGAGACTGAGGAGAGGTAGCAAGGACACACAGAAGAAGTAAACAAAAAGGTCTTAGTTACCCAGGTAACTACGATGGCGTCACTCACCTAGAGCCATCCTGGAGTGTGAAGTCAAGTGAGCCTTATACAGCATTACTATGAACAAAGCTAGTGGAGGTGATGAAATTCCAGCTGAGCTATTCAAAATCTTGAAAGATGATGCTGTTAAAATGCTGCACTCAATATGTCAGCAACTTTGAAAAACTCAGCAGTAGCCACAGGACTAGAAAAGGTCAATTTTCATTCCAGTGCCAAAGAATGTCCAAACTATCATATAATTGTGCTCATTTCACATTCTAGCAAGGATATGTGCAAAATCCTTCAAGCTAAGCTTCAGCAGTATGTGAACTGAGAACTTCCAGATGTACAGGATGGTTTTCAAAGAGGCAGAGGAAGCAGAGGTCAAATTGTCACTCTTTGTTTGATCGTGGAAAAAGCAAGAGAATTCCAGAAAATCATCTACCTCTGTTTCATTGACTATGCTGAAGCCTTTTGTGGATCGTACCACACTGTGGAAAATTCTTAAAGGAGATGAGAATGCCAGATCACCTTAGCTGCCTCCTGAGAAACCTGTATATGTGGGTCAAGAAGCAACATTTAGAACCGGACATAGGATGACCTGTTCAAAATTGGGAAAGGAGTACGTCAAGGCTGTATATTATCACTCTGCTTTTTTAACTTATATGGAAAATGTAGGACTAGATGAATCACAAGCTGGAATCAAGATTGCCAGGAGAAATATCAACGACCTCAGATACGCTGATGATACCACTCTAATGACAGAAAGTGAAGAGGAACTAAAAAGCTTCTTAATGACGATGAAAGAGGAGAATGAGAAGTTGACTTGAAACTCAACATTAAAAAAAACTAAGGTCGTAGCATCTGGTCCCGTCACTTCATGGCAAATAGAAGGGGAAAGGTAGAAGCAGTGACAGATTTTATTTTCCTGGGCTCTGTGAATGGTGACTGCAACCGTGAAATTAAAATATACTTGCTCCTTAGAAGGAAAGCTATGACAGACCTGGACAGTGTATTAAAAAAGCAGAGATACCACTTTGCTGACAAAGGTACATATAGTTGAAAATATCATTTTCCCAGTAGTTGTGTGCAGATTTGAGAGTTGGACCATAAAGAAGGCTGAGCACCAAAAATTCGACGCTTTCGAACTGTGGTGCTGGAGATGACTCTTGAGAGTCCCTTTCAAACCAGTCAGTCCTAAAAAATCAACCCTGAGTATTCATTGGAAGGACTGATGCTGAAGCTCCAATACTTTGGCCACCTGATGCTGAGAGCTGACTCATTAGACAAGACTGATGCTGGGAAAGATTGAAGGCAAAAGGAGAAGGGGGCAACAGGAGATGAGATCGTTAGATACCATCACGGACTCAATGGACATGGATTTGAGCAAAGTGTGGGAGATAGTAGAGGAGAGAGGAACCTGGCATGCTGCAGTTTATGGGGTCACAAAGAGTCAGACCTAACTTAATGACTGAACAACAACACCGTCTTACTATTTTTATTCATTGATTTAAAACTCTGCAGTTATTATGGGCACCTCTTTCCACCTGTGATAGCAAATCTGAGAACCACAGTCAGGCTAAAATTCTCTTGCACCTTCTCAAATAAGCACTGAAATTTCAGGCAAGTATTGGAAGTTAGGTACTGATCAGTTCTGGTTCCCTAATTCCAAATATGACTTTAGAAATATTCCACGTATTTCTTGTCTTTTTGAAGGGATATTCTTACTACTCTCAAATGGCATTTCCATTTCATGACCATTGAACATTTGTACATTGAATAAATAGTATTCTGGTTTTATTGTGCTCATATGAAAGCAAATGTTACATAGATCAGTCAGGTAAGTTTACTGAGTTAAGAGAAATATTTTCAGTGGAAAGGTTAAGTGCTTTTCTGCCTGACGCTGGGTACCCTTATGGAAATGTTTCCACTTTGCTTATCTGTAGGTTTTAGTTGTTGAACTTCATTCTAATAGAAAATGTAGTTTTAATGATCAGGTGCATAATAATTAAATAGTCAAAAGAGTAAACTGATGGAATTTATTTAAGCTTGAAAATTTATTCTCTTTGACATTCCTCTATAATCAGTGTTTCCTATGACGGGTTTTGAATGACTGTGTTTGAAAGCATTTAAGCAGGAAAGCATTTCAGCTTATGCTTTATAAAGCATTCTTGACAATAGACAGTAGTAGAATTTACAAAATAGACATATTTGTTTGGCAAACCAAATTAGTCCCTTGTCTCTCTCTGGACGTTGAAATCATTCACTTATATGTGTTAAGTATTAAAGGTGATGGGTACACAGAGGATAACTTTTGAATCGTGTTTTTTCACATGCAATCTGTGGCTTTTCAAGTCTTCTTTAGATTCTGTTTGTCAGTGTTTGTCAGTGTAGAGCATAAAGCTTTCTTTTGGTGATTGTGAATGTAAATCTGAAATTTACATGTAAAAATCATTCTTTATGATTCTTCTAGTGATTGCAAGTGTAAATGTTGATTTATACAGCTGCAGCTATCACTGATTTCCAAACTTTAATTAGAAATTTCTTCAGTATTTTAATTTGAATCTGCTTCTTGCTTTTTTCTTTTACCCCTTGCTTAATACTGGTTAACTTTCTAATAGAAATACAGATGAGTTTCCTTAACATCACGTGCTTTACAACTCCCGAGTCTCTTACTCATTTTGACATATGAAATTTTGATGGCTAACACATAGCTTAGTAGTTATACTGAGTCAAAGCATCTTGGTACATCTTTACAGTAGTATCTTTACAGTATTTTTTTTTATAATTTATTTTTAATTGAAGGATAATTGCTCTATAATATTGTGTTGTTTTCTGCCAAATGTCAGCATGAGTCAGCCATAAGTATACCTATGTCCCCTCCCTCTTGAACCTAACAGTATTTTTACTTATAAATTTTGGAATTTATTTCAAAAAGCATTTGAGAAGAATCAAGATAGCAAGCTATTCTTTGGAGTTTAAAGATGAGAACATAGTAACATCTAATTCTAAACCCTTTGTAGAATTCTAGGAACTTGCTATATTTTCTTCTGGAGTTTTATTTGTGTTAATTATTTTGCAGGTCCTTCACAGGGTGGCCCAGGTCCTCAGTATCCTAACTACCCACAGGGACAAGGTCAGCAATATGGGGGTTACAGACCAGCACAGCCTGGACCTCCACAGCCACCGCAGCAGAGGCCTTATGGGTACGACCAGGTAAGTTACTTGGCCAGCTGTGTGGCTGCCCCATTGTGTGCTCACTCTTGATTAGCTTAAATGTTTTTTACATGGCGACTCATTTTTCCCTCCTTTTGTTTATAACATGAGTTAACCAAAAAAAAGTATTTTCTCTTGAGTCTTTTTCATAGAGTGCTAGCACAGTCACTGGCACCCCACTCCAGTCCTCTTGCTGGAGACTCCCAGGGACGGGGGAGCCTGGTGGGCTGCAGTCCATGAGGTCGCTGAGAGTTAGACACGACTGAGCAGCTTCACTTTCCCTTTTCCTGCATTGGAGAAGGCAGTGGCACCCCACTCCAGTGTTCTTGCCTGGAGAACCCCAGAGACAAGGGAGTCTGATGGGCTGGCGTCTGTGGGGTCACACAGAGCCGGACACGACTGAAGCGACTTAGCAACAGCAGCAGCAGCATAGTTAATCATGGTTACTGTAGCATATAAAACATGGCATTCTCCAGGCACCAGCATTCATTCATTTTCATTCATTTATAGTCTCTAGCCTTTATCCTGCAGGCATGCTTCCGTTAGCCCTTCCAAACATTATTCTGTATTCTAAACCCCCTGATTTTTCTCATTTCCCTCCTGTTTATTGTTCAAGACTACTCAAGACTTGACCTATTGAAATGTGGAGTCCATCTGAATCAGTGCTCTCCCTGGCTCTCAGCTTCATGTCAGCATATTCACGCCACTTCCTTAGCAGCCACAATGTCCTTTCTCTTTCAATTCATACTCATAACCTTCCTCTGCTGCCTCTTATACCCATATCCTTATGTCAGATATTAATAATCTTTCTTACTTGTTATCTTTCCTTCTGCTTCCTTCAGATAAGTATAAGTGTATCTCATCCTATGACATCTGTATTCTCTTAAACCTTCTTTTCATCAGTAAATTGCTCAGGCTTCATAATCCTGTGCCACGGTCATTGTTTTATGAATCTTCTCATACAAGCTCTAAATTATTAAGATGATTTATTACATTGGCAGGTTTTGTTTTTTTTTTTTTCTTGATTTCAGGTTTGTTTAATGTCTTTACAGTGAGGAGAATCTGATCTGTTCACCACTTAAGCTGCCTAAAATACATTACTTTTTAATGTTAGGGTTACAGGACCAGTGGGGACGATCTGGTTTGAGGAACAAGTCATATACAGTGCTGGTTAGATGCTGAGGCATGAGCAACTCTTTCGTCAACACTCTCTCAAGTGGGCAACCCTCTTGTACTGACACTTCTTAGTTAGGTGGGAAAAATAAAAGGCTGTGGACAGATAAGTAATATTAATAAGAATGTACTAAGATTAAGTCAAAGGATTAGGGGAAGTTTTATTTAATTGTAAAGTAAGTGTTGACCTGTGAATATTTAAGGACAAGATCCCTGAGCAGATATAATTTAGGCTCATTCTAATCCACAGCTGTTGAAAAGTGGTCCTTTACTCCACAATTCATCAAATTTTTATTAATTTCCCGTGTGTGCTGGGCACTCTGTTGTGTCCTAGATGAGTGAAACAGACCTGGTACTTATGGCTCATGGAGCAGCTCTCTCAATCTTCCTTGACCTCACTTTAGCATTTGACTCAGGTTCCTATTTCCATTCTTAGGTGGTCTTTTTTAGCTTCTACATGACTACTGTTTTGTTCCTCTTAATTTCCAGTGATTCCTTTTCTACTTTCCGCTTGTTTCTCACCTTTCTTTTACCCCATCAGTTTCTTTTATCAGTCCTTGACTTAGTGTTTTTCTCAGTCTCTATTCCTCCTGTCTTAACGTTTTCAGTATCCTTAGCCCACCCTTCTCAACCCAACTCCAGCTCCATTTTTTCAACTGTGTACAGTACATCTCTCTGGGTGTCTTGCCATTTTCTTCAACTTCATTTTCTTCCTGACTCATCATGTTTCTGAATCTCCTAAACTTATATCATTCATTAAGCAAATGGTTCTTGAGCAACATTTATATGCCAAGATGGGAATATGTTAGGAAAATCAGATCAATATGGACTCTGCATTTGTGAACTTAAGTCTAGGTGGGAATCAGGCAAGTAAGTAGATGATATGATGTAGTGTGAGAAGGTACTTGTATCAGGCAAGGCAAGATTTTTGTGAAAGGAAGCTCTTAACTCAGATATATATTCCTTGGGAAGTGCAGAAGCCCAAGGCTGAGAAGATATTAGCCAGCTTGTGGTAGAGAACAGATGGGTATTTTCGTCAGAAAGTGCACTGGTGAAGGACTAGTGTTAAGATATGTGGCTCAGTAACGCAGAAGTGTGGGGAGGAAGAGGCAAAAGAGTGGAGAGATAAATTAGGGCCAGGTTAGGGGACTCTTGGAGGCCGTACAGGGGAGCCTGGTCTTTATCTTGGTAACGGTGTGGGTTAACCAGGTTGCATTCTCACCAGCGGCGAAGGGAATTCCTGTCACTCCGCATCCTCATCAGCATCTGATGTTATCGGTGTTCAGAATTCTGGCCGTTCTGATAGGTGTGTGGCATATCTCGCTTTATTTTGCATTTCTCCAATGACGTGTTATGTAGACATCCTTTCCTGTGCTCATTTGCCATCCAGATATCTTCTTTGGTAAGGTGTCTTTTCAGGTCTTTGGCCCATTTTTTAGTAGAGTTGTTTATTTTTTTATTGTTGAGTTGTAAGAGTTGTTTGTATGGTTAAAAACAGTCTTTATCAGATGTGTCTTTTTCAAATACTGCTTTGTGTTCTTGACTTTTCTTATTTTTTTGACATTGTCTTTCTCAGAGTAGAAAGTTTTAATTTTAATCAAGTTCAGTTTATCAGTTACTTCTTTCCTGGATCACACCTTTGATATTGTCTTGGTAAAGTCACCGCAGAACTCAAGGTCACCTATGTTTTCTCTTATGTTGTCTTCTAGGAGCTTTGTTAGTTTTTATTTTACATTTAGGTCAAGTCCTTACTTAAGTCAATTCTCTGAATTGAGAAAATCTTGGTTTGTAAGATTTGTGTCTAGATCACTTTTTTGTAAAATGCGGATGTCCAGGTAACTAGCACCATTTGTTGAACGAGACCACCCTTGCACTATTGTATTACCTTTGCTCCTTTGCCAAAGATGAGTTGACTGTATCTAGGTGGATCTATTTCTGGGCCCTCTATTCACTTCCCTGTATCTGTTTTTCTATTCTTTTACCAATTTCACATTGTCTTAATTGCTATAGCTTGATAGTAAGTCTTGGAAGTTGACCATTGTTAGTCTTTGTCTCCTCCAGTATTCTGTGGTTATTCTGGGTCTTCTGCCGCTCCATATAAATTTTATAATTATATTGTCAATATCCAAAAATAACTTGCTAAGATTTTGGTTGGAATTGGGTTGAATCTTTAGATCAAGTTAGGAAGAACTCCTATATCTCAACAATACTGGTTTGCTATCCATGAACATGGAACATCTCTACATTTATTAAGTTCTTTGATTTCTTTTATTTTTAAGTTTTCCTTATACAGTTCTATGTATATTTTGTTAGAGTTTAACTTGTGGGGGAGAATTCTTATGTAGATGGTATTGTTTTTAATTTCAAATTCCTCTTGCTCATTGTGATAGCTTAGGGTAAATGGGGTAAATGGTGTGAGATTTATGATCTCCGAAGATTTAGCTTTAGGACCAGAGACCAGACTTGATGACTCATGAGCTTTTGCATAGCAGAGTTTTATTAAAGTATGAAAAGGGACAGAAGAAGCTTTTGACACAGACATCAGAAGAGGGACAGAGAGTGCCCCTCTCACTAGCGTTAGCAAGGGAGTTATATACTTTTCTTATTGGTTATTAAAAGAATGTCTCAAGTTGTAAAAATTTTACCAGACCCACTCCCACAGTTTACATTTTAAGATAATAGGATTATAACTTAACAACAGAAAGATTTTACCAGACCCACTCCCATAATATACATTCTAAGATACCAGGATTAGTCAGAAGATCTTCAGGAAGGAGAAGCTGTCCTCAAGCAGGATATGTGGTTATATAATCCTTAGTACAGAGTTTAAGCCAAGCTGTTTGTTGTCTAATCATCAGCTCCAGGCTTAAAGAAGAAATGTTTTATGACTCAGACTAAGGAATATAGAGGGGAAAACAAGATGTTTGTCCTTTCCTTCTCCTTGAGAATTCCAGACCCCTCTCTCCTCCTCGGGGACCCTAGACTTCTTATCAACCTGCCTAGCAATTGACTCTTGTCAGTTGCTAGTGTATAGGGGAATTTTCTGTGTTAACCTTGTATCCTGCAACCTTGCTTATTAGTTTCAGGAGGTTTTTTAATTGTTGATTCTTTGGGATTTTCTCCCGAGTCAGTCATGTCATCTGCAAACAAAGACAGTTTTATTTCTTCTTTTCTAATTAGTGTATCTTTATTTCTTTTTTTAATTGCATAAGCTAGGAATTTCAGTACAGTATTGAGAAAGAGTGGTGTGAGGGGACATTTCTGCTTTGTTCCTGATCTTAGCAGGAAAGTTTCATTAAATACTATGTTAGATCCTTTTATTTCTAGCATAGCATTTATCTCCATGTGACACATTATGTAGTTATTGTTTATTATCATACTCTCTACCCCTAGACTCTCAGTTCTTTGAGACTTCACTATGTCTGTTTTTATCACTGCTGAGTCTCCATCACCTAATGGAACACATTGCCGTTGTTATTGTTTAGTTGCTCAGGTGTGTCCAACTCTTCGTGACCACATGGACTGCAGCATGCCAGGCTTCCCTGTCCTTCACTGTCTCCTGGAGCTTGCTCAAACTCATGTCCATTGAGTTTGTGATGCCATCCAACCATCTTGTCATCCCCTTCTCCTCCTGCCCTCAATCTTGCCCAGCACTGGGGTCTTTTCCAATGAGTCGGCTCTTCTTATCAGGTGGCCAGAGTATTAGAGCTTCAGCTTCAGCATCAGTCCTTCCAGTGAATATTCAGGATTAATTTCCTTTAGGATTGACTGGCCTGATCTCTTTGCAGTCCAAGGGATTCTCAAGAGTCTTCTCCAGTACCAGAATTCAGAAGCATTAGTTCTTTGGTGCTCAGTTTTCTTGATCGTCCAACTCTCACATTCATACACGACTACTGGAAAAACCATAGCCTTGACTAGACGCACCTTCCTTGGCAAAGTAGCGTCTCTGCTTTTTAATATGCTGTCTAGGTTTGTCATAGCTTTTCTTCCAGGGAACACATTGAGTAGTCAATAAATATGGTGAGTGAACATATAAGGCCGTCACTTCCTAAATCTGAATGGTGATCATAAGAATTAAGAAACCCCTAAGAAGTATTTGACAGTGAATTTAAGACCTTTATAGGATTAGGTGAATGAAAAAAACAAATTTAAAGATGGTTGATATTACTCAGTTATTGTTCAGTCTAGGGACTCTCACACCATACACTCTGTAGAAAATCTCATTTACTCACAGTTTCAGTTTATCGTGCTGTTGGCTGTCAAATCTCGATTTCTAGTCTGACTTTCTCTTCTGAACATCAGGCGCCTAGTAGTCACCTGCAGTTAGAAGTAGCACATCAGTTTCATATAACCAGAGCATTCATAATCTCTGTGCCACACGTCCCTCCTTTCTGTGTTGTCTGTCAGAGAGAGGTACTGTTGCCAAGTTAGAAAGCCATGTGCCACATGTGGTACTTAGATCTTTCTCCATCTCCCTCTCTCCATCTAGTAAATGGCACAATCTTGTTAGCCTGGTCTCCTTCAACGTTCTTGTGTCCATCCACTTCTAAAAGTGCCTTATGTTTGATAGACCATTAATATGTCCTAACTTCATCACAGGATGCAGGATTCTCCCATGCTCTCTTCTTGCATCCTTTCCCATTCATTCTTTACTCTAATCAGAGGAATTTTGTAATTTAAAAAAGGAAAAGAAAATTTGAAGAAGCAAAGAGAGAGATGCTATGCTGAGGCTTAGAGAGTAGAGGTGATTGACCCAAGATAACAGAGGTGAGAAGTGGTCGAGCTGGGTGATAAGTCCTGAGTAACTAGAGACCCAGTGACTGGACCCTTCCCTGTACCAGGCTGTCTCCAGCCACACCAGCTGTGTGCAGAGCATCTTCATGCTCTTCTTGAATAACTTTCTGAAGCAGGAATTACAATTATCCTCCCTTGTCAGATGAGAAAATCAAGAAAGGGAAGGTAGATAACTGGCCTCAAGGACAAGAAACTTAAGCAGGAGAGTTAAAACTGGAAATAGATTTCCAGCTCCAAAACCCTTACTTTTAACCTTAGAATTTGCTAATGGTTGCAAATATGCAGTATTTGGGGGCACTTGTTATCCTAGTGAAGTGATTAAGTCTAGATCAAGTTACTTAAATTTTCAGGGCTTCAGTTTCTTCATCTATAAAATGGAGATAATGTGTACTGCATAGGTAACAGATGAACACAAAGCACTTATGGTGTTTGACATATGGTAAGACATAAGATGTTATTGAGATGTAGTAACAGTTAGCTATTATTGATATTAGTCAGATTCCTTACATCTATTACTTCAAGCGGTGTGTTACCAAATAATCAGTAGCTTCTACTCCTTATTATCGTACATTCTTTTTTATTTTCCAGTTCCTTAAGTGTTTTTTAACCATTTTTTTCTCCTCTTTTGCTTTAGCTGTGTCTGCTATTTGAATTAATCCTTTTTTCTTTTCTCTGCTATTCAAATTTTACTATTTTCTTAAGGCATACAGTCTCTGTGAAATATTTTAAAAATTATTTTAGTTGTGTTAACCTTTTCCTTAGGGTTATCTAACCTTAACCTTAGGGTTCTGAACGCTTATAGAACTTGTTCTGTAACTACACTTTATTTGTAAATCTTATTTTCTCCATTTTTCAGATTTCTTACAGTGATGAGCATAGAATATTTGCTCAGTAAATGTGTGTAATTGCTTGAATATCATATTTGGCATGTATTATTGAAGAAGTCTTACGTGTCAGGCACTCATCAATACTTGGGGACTAAGAATGGATAAGACCTAGTCCCTATCATTGATTCATACTGTAGTAGACAGATTATAAGTTCTGTTTATTAGCACATCAGTTTTTACCTCTCTTCTGCATTCACCTCATTCATAGTATGCACCACTTGCTTTCATGAAACATTACTATCCCATTATACACATTCTCTAGGAGAGCGTTTCCTTCCAGCATTAAGACTTGCTTTTTTCTAATTTTTTTGTAATTTTTGAAAGTGCTTTCTCACGTCGTCTCTTATTTGAGTGTCCTAGCAAACAAATGAGGTATAACTCGTGTAACCTTAAACAAAAAACTGAGATCCAGAGATGAATATGGTACGGCCCCCACCTTATAGGTGAAGAATCTGCGTCTCAAAAAATTAACAGTAGAGTTGGGACTTAAACTTGGTGTTTAGATAATTTTATAGTTGAGTAGCAAGTTCCTATACGCTAAGCATTTCTTATTTTAAACCTTGTACTACAGGAGTTTTTGTGCTTCCCTGGTGGCTCAGACAGTAAAGAGTCCACCTGCAGTGCAGAAGACCTGGGTTTGATCCCTGGGTTGGGAAGATCCCCTGGAGGAGGGCATGCCAACCCACTCCAGTATTCTTGCCTGGAGAATCACCATGGACACGTGGGGCTGCAAAGAGTTTAACACAACTGAACGACTAAGCATAGCACATAGGAATTTTTAAACAAAGACAGCAGAGAAGAACCTCATGAATCCCTGTGTACCCACAAACCAACTTCAACAATTATCAACATTTTACCAATGTTGTTCAATATACTTCCCATCCTATTTTATTGAGTATTTTAAAGCAAATCCTGCTTATAAATATTTCTTTTTATAATTTTATTTTTTAAAATGGCCTGTGTAGTTTTGGGCTGTGCTGGGTGTTCATTGCTGTGCGGGCTTTTCTCTAGTTGTGGCAAGTGGGGCTACTCTTTGCGGTGCATGAGCTTCTCATTGCAGGGGCTTCTCTTGTTGCAGAGCATGGGCTCAGGAGTTGTGGCACATGGGCTTAGTAGCTCCCTGGCATGTGGGATCTTCCCAGATAAGGGGTCAAACCCGTGTCCCCTGCATTGGCAGTTGGATTATTAACCACTGGACCACCTGGGAAGCCCTACACATATTTTAAGATGAGCTCTGACTTTAAATCTTTCTGAATATAATTACGTAAAATATATCATTATTGTTAAAACCTTAATTCTATTTATAGAATTATATTCTATATATATATATATTCTGTCTATGTATCTGCTTAGATATAGTGGTATTCAGCAGATTTTCAAGTATACCTACTTCTATGGAAGTGTAAACTTTTAGGGTACTACTTCTTACGGTATAGGAAGATTTCAACTCTAGAGTACTTTCTTGGTATAAAATAATTAATGTGACTTAGAGGGGGATATTTAGCCAGAGGAAACATCTGATTATGTGCTTCCAGTGAATACTATTTTTGGAAAATAAGTGCTTTTATGAGCATCTTTTTAAAACACATTTAAGATATTTTATTAAAGTAAATTTTTTTCTGGTCTCTCTTTTCTTCTACTTTTTTTTTTGGAGAAAAAAGATTTCCCTTCTCTTTTCTAAAAACCTGCTTTCACAGTTCTATGCTGGACATTGTTTACCTCCCTTGTAGGATGTTGCTATTTCATTCATGACCTCTTTTATATCTATACTTTATTTTCTTTCCCTTGCTGTCAGCCTGAAGGCCCTTCAGACCTACCTTATTAAAAGCAACAAAAGCAAAACAGTCTTTGTTTGATTTTATGTACCAGTTGCCTACCTGAATATGTCTGCTGATACCTCACTGGCCTCAGGGAAAGGCCCAAATTCTATAGACAGTCTATAAAGTTCTTTTACCCTTATCTCCCAGATATCTCTTCATCATTGCTACTTATCCTAACTTGTTGTTAATAAGTTAATAACATAAGTTATTATAATAATCCAAACAGTTACAGACTTTGTATATTAGCACATACTTTTTATGCACTGATATACACCATGCCAGAGTTTAGAGCCAGAACTTCTCACTCATTCCTGATCAGTTCATCAAAATTCACCAGACACGTAAATTCTCATTATGTGCTGTTCTAGGCTCAAAGACTTGGAAATCCATTTGCAGTTGAATGTGATGTCAGAAAAAAATCACAGAGATACTGTATACCCAAATAGAGAACAATTTCTCTATGTTTTGGAAGTAGCTGCTTTTGTCGCATGACAGTGTAAAGACTGACTTGTGATTTTCTGTGCAAACTATTATGGTCAAAAGATCATCTAATTACATTTTAAAATTTATCTTTTAGGGGCAGTATGGAAACTACCAGCAGTGAAGAGTACTTCCATTCCAGTAGCCAGAATCTACTCGCAGTCATATTGTCGCCTCAGCACTGTGGACACCTTCCTGTGAAGAGACTCTTCCATTCCATCTAGTTTTTGGAAAAACCTTGTGGATAAGCGGCTGTTTCATCCGTAAGCAGCCTGTGTGGCTTAGTCATAAAAAGGCTTTAGGAGCTCAAAAATACTCTTGATTTCACATGTCTACTCTAGATGGCAACATTGGACAGAAAATACAATGACATACCCAATTTGCAATGATTTCAGAACTGCGTTTCAAATGGACTGTTACAGACTGAAAGGTGTGAACAGCTTTGTATGTTTATGAAGGTTAAGGGAATTTAATACTTTTCCATAGATTCTTTTGTAAGGGGAAGAGGGAAATGTACACTTTTTACAGCAGCAATATTTTGTATATTATGTTTATTTCATGTGGTGAATATGCAAGGCGGTACACTACGCGCTGGGCAGAATCAGAACTCCTCTGTCAATGGGGATGGGAGCATGTTGGATGCTTGATTGTGCTGGTCTGAACATGGTGTTCTGTGAGGCTGAAGGTGAGGGGGAAGACAACGCTCCCATGTGTCCCCTACTAGGTTCTTCAGAGGACATTCAGACCCCTTTTCTCTCTTAGCTAATCAGGGGCACTGTGGTACAGTTTTGAGTAAAAAGGCGTTTTTTAAAGAAGCTTTCCAGTTTTGTGGACAAAAACCTTTTTTTATAAAAGATCATTTATAATTCTGTTTTAAAATGTGAGGCAATAAGAATTACTTCATGTGGGATCTGAAGAATCTTGGTTAACAGTTTCATGTAAGTCCTCTCCTAAAACAGCAATAACTGAACCGGAAAGTTTTCATTTCACCTTGTTAGACTAATCACTAGTAAGTAATGTCAGAACATTTTATAAATGATATCAAAGAAGAGTCAACAATGATGCATTTTATTTTTTAACATGAGAAGGATAATTGGTTTCTATAAGAATAGTTCAGGAGACTTTATAAACCTTCCTTTCAACTTTTCTTGACTGGAAATAATGCCATTTATAAAAGAATACTTTTACGTTTTCCCCTTTTTTATGTTGGTTAATAGAACACAGAGATGTTTAGGAAAATGCTTGCTGATGAGGTTTATTCTGGTCTATATTAAAAGCATAGAGGTTGCATTTCAGATCACTGTTTTATTAGCATGGTCTATTTAATCATACTTGAGACTGTCCTGTGCCTGATTGTTTGAGCTGAGTTCAGGGATTTTTGCATTGGGCAGGAAATCATGCATTGAGAAGTTTATAACCACAATTATTTAAGCGTAATCTGAAAATATCTAGCCCAAAGGTAAGTCGCTATTTTCATCACAGTTGCCTGTGCCCAGGGAATAAGGTATATTCTTTATAATTGGATTGCTTTTTCCCCACTTACAACTGGAAACAAAACAGAAGGGGTGCCATAAATTTGAAAAAGCAAAATGTACTGTTCTCAACATACTGTAACCAAAAGGAGAAATTTTAATGTGTCTCTGTGTGTATGAAAGAGAGTGTGAGCGTGTTTTAAGGTCTGAATAAGGCTTTTTTCAACATGGTCAGTAGAAAATGGACGTCATGTTTCAACAGATAAAGCGTGGACAGCCTTATTGTGACTGAAATGCTTTTAGGTTCTGTGCCAATTTTCCACCACTGTGTACTGTGTTGCTATTTAAAACTGTATCAACTCTAACAGAAGAATAAATTATTTGTGATTTTAATTTTCTCGTTTGTTTTTTTAAATTAGATCTCTTTGACTCTCTTGTTCTGTCTGGAGACTCTGCTGTGGGTTTTTTTATATAAGTTAGTCTAGTATAAGCAGACTATATTTGTATTCTAGGACTATCGAAATTCTCTTGTCATGCCCAAGTTAATTAGAATTAACTGTTCAGTAATCAGCATGTTGTGTGGGCTGTTTGTTATGGAATTCTTTCTCTGAAAATGAAGTCCATGAGGCTATAATCAAGATGACTGAATTAGATAAATGAGTTGAGGAGACGAAATTGTGCTGAACCCAACCTGGTGTAGATATGTTATCTCATTTGAAATAAGCTCAACTGACATTAAGAAATAATTTGTCTTGCCAACCCATCTTCTGTTGTCTTATTCTCCTTTTAATGGAAACTAAAATTGCAATTTTAATAAGCAGAATTTCCTCCAGGACTTTCTTCCTGGAGACTACCACATTTGCAAGGTTTAATTGTTTTATAACAGTCCTGTTTCGTAGAAGTTTTTAATTGGTGGTGACAAAAATTACCTTACTCCTTTGATACCTAGTAAACTGAATAACTTTACCGGTAGCTTTCTACCAAGTTTGACATCACCATACAGACCCTATATTCTAAAACTGGAAATTTCGTTTTAGCAAAATAGATTATTATGAAGAAGTATCATACCATCCCATGAAATTCCAGAAGCAAAACATTACTAAGAAGAGCAGGGCAGTTAATGATCAACATTTAAAAATATTTAACTGTGCTAGTTTAGGCATTTGAAAACATGTTAGTATTCTGTACAGCTTTGATGGCAACTTGTTTTTGGTTTTGTTTTTAATTTTTTAATGGCATTTTCTGTTGTGTGTGGAGAAGGGTATGAGGATCTTCGTGTACCAGAAGTCTAAATGAGGCACTTAGCAATTCGTGGCCAGTCTTGTGTTGTCTTTACACCCACCCACAAATGGAAGCAAACACTGTGTCCTTTCATTCTTGCAATAAATACCTCTAAAAGATAAATACTTTTTAAAGTAACACCTTGGTACCAGGACTCTTCCAGCTCTGGAAATTTTGTATTTTCAGTGTTAACAATGAATGAAAAATCATCTCAGAATATGTATGGCTAAATTGCTGCCTTTTCATTTTAAAAAGTCATTTATATTAAATCATTAAGGTATTAGCAAAAGTATATTAAGTGTACAATCTTCCTAATTTCATCTCTCAAATGTAACACTTGTTAAGAAGGTTTGATACATTTCTTCCAACTAGATTTTATACACATAAGCTGAGATATTTTCTCTTTTTAAACAAAATTGGAATTGAACTAACCACACTGTTTTGCAGCCTTTTTTTTTATTTAGGTAAAAAATATCTTGGATTTTTTTGTTTGTTTTTTATAATCGCAAAAGTAAAGCTTTCATAAACTTATCTGGCAAGGTTTTTTTGCTTTTGTTTTTATATGATTGTTGGAATATTTTTTAAACTGTAAATTTTAGTATGTTAGGTTTAAGGCCATGTACATTATCTTACTAAAGGATATATCCTTGCTAACATGAGATTACTAGCCTTGTTAATTTTTGCAATTCTAATAGACTTTTAAAAAATGCTATCTCAGAATTTAATTTGAATTACATTTGATTTATTTGTAAGTTTGAGCATCTGAAATACTGAAAGGGAGTTTATTATTTTTTGCTGTGAAATGACTTTTAATGTTCTTTGTACATTTTCCTTTGGGCATATAAGAGGAAATTGTATAAATACATATACACAAATTACAAAATGATATATGGTTCTCTAAATGCAAATGTTAATTCTCTTTCTGTATTGCCCATCTCTTTAGTCTCTGTTATTTAAACTGTAGATAAAGTATTGATATCTTTCACTGTATTAAAGTTTTAAGACTTAACATATTCAATTTCATAGCTTCTTAGCACCTCCCTAACTTCCAAATTTATGAGAATATTCCCCATATTTATTTTACTTTTTCTAAAACTTATTGTACATGATATGATTTAGAGCTTAGTTTTTTTCCTATATGATAACCAGTTGTTTCAATATCAGTTACTGAATAAACCAACTTATTTGAGAAGTCACCTTATTTTATCTAAAAAATTAATTATAGCTAAGGCATGCTTGATTTATGCCATTTCAAAGACTAGTTAGATTTATTTAAATACGACTCATTTAGTTGGCATAAAGTTACTAATTTTTCCCCCTCACAAGGGTTTTACTATTGGCTAAGAGTTAACTGCAATGGTATAAATAATCAGTGACTTTTAATATTAAGAGAATTATTGAAATATACATTATACATATATATTCATATATATGTGTGTGTATTATATGTTTATATATATATGGATAAATGTATGTATAAAAAATTTTTTTTCCTGATAGGGATCTATAGTTTAAGAACTTAGATGTATGAGCTGTGCGTTTATGTTTAGGCTATAATTTGTAACTATGGTAATATTGAGAGGTTTTTTGTGAGAGGTACATTAAAAATAATTATTTAATGTTAAAATAGGTGAATGGAAAGTCCTGAATATTATGAGAGTTTTCATCATTTTGGATCTCTTCTTAGGAAATACTGATGATAATCAATAGTCTCCTCTCTTCTTTAAAAAATAATCCCCAAGTTTTGGGTGACACATGGCTGCCTACCTAGTGACTGCATTTTACAGCTTCCTGTGGGAAAGAGGCTGGAGTGATGTGTGTAACTTCTAGATAATGTTTTTTAAAGTATGCTCCATTTTCTCTCTTCCATTTCCCAAGGGCTTACTTATCACATATTAGTGGGGAGATCCAAACTTAACAGATTAGAAAATTCCTTAGAGAATGACAGTGCAACTAAATTAAATGAAAAGTCTCCTGAATGGCCTCCTGGATCCCCCTGCTGCCTCTCTGCCTGGATGATGACATGAGAGAAATAACACTGTCTCATGAGGCTCTTTGTTGTATCAGCAAACCCCATACTCTCGTGTAGGGTCACGTAGGGGAGGGCCAGTTCATACTACCCTGTGACATATTCTGTGTGGAGTCATAGTTTGTAGAAGTGACAAGTTTTTATTGTGTGTGTAGTGTACTTCACAGTTCATATTCTTAACTAGTGAAACAGGACAAAACCCATTATATTTCCTTTAAGATCATATTCAGCTTTCCACCACTTGAATTAGCTAAAAGCTGTATTTAGTAACAATAGATTTAGTTAAAGTACTGGTAAAAAATATACTTACTATTTATTATCATTTGGCATCTTTATAAATTTTATAAATAGCATGTTTTCTAAATACTTACTTTGAGGATTATGGTTCATAAAATCTCTTATGTTTTAAATTTTATCATGGCTTCTTCTGCCCTAACTTGATCTTTGGATCTTTTCTCTAATGTTTTCTTGCTATTTCCTTAGTTTTCTGACTTTCACTATCCGAAGTGTATACATTGATTCTAGTTTACCTGCCAACTTTCCTTTGGAGGGAGGAGGGCGGTAAGATGTACTAAAAGCATTCTAACTTTATACCTGTAGTATTTTTTATCATTCAGCTTCAGGTCAAATATAAAGAATTTAATATCCATAGGAAGTGTAACTATATTAGCTATGGAAGGATATCTTGGAATATTGATTATTTTTCATACTTTTTCATACACATCAAGTTTTTTGAACTTTTAAGATTCCTGACATCATGGACCAAAATACTGTTTATAGTTTCAAGGATTTCATCTTCTATCAATGCAACTATACCAGGGGATTATTTCTATTAATGCTTAGCTTAGTAAATTAATAACAAGGAAGTGTGGCATTGGCTTTCTTTTCAGTACTAATATTAATCTATCCATAGAAATCCTATTCCTATTCATTAATTTCAGTATTCCATTCTTTCCCAAGATCTTGCTTCACAGCAAGCTTTCATACTTCAAACTCAACATGTTAGTGCTCAATCCTCATTCCCACATAAACACAACCATTTTGAAAACATGCACTGATATTAATTACCCCCTTGGCACCAGAATTCAGGATTTCCTGATGCGGCACACTAATGTAAAATGCATTAGTGCAAATGCTGGCTCCAAGGGGTAATACTCTCTAAATAAACACAGCAATGTTTTTCTTTATTCACGATTCTCAGGCTATTCTAAAAGTCATTCATCCTCCTTCAGCCCTCCCACCCCCAAAGCATTTGAGTTTTAATAAGTTATAACTGGATTTTCATAAGAAGAAATTGAATTCCAAGTTGCAAATCTGTGGCACTTAACTCTTTGGTTCTTTGAAATAAAATATACCTCAATATTCCCATGATTAAAGCACTTTGGACCATAATTTACAATAGTCTTCTGGGAGGTAACAGTTTATGTCACTAATATCACTAAATAGATCGTTTGATTTTAAAATTTATTTGGAAATGGAAAATGATTAAGATCAGTCACTCAAAGTCAGAAAGAATGTGTATGGATTTTTTTGAGTTTATTTTGGGGTGTGTATGTATTTGAACATTCCATGTAGACTTCCAATCAAGTAGGGATGGTTCATGTTTTGATGTATTATCTCCAAATGCATACTAATAACTAATCCTGCTACTGTAAGATAGGACAAAAAAAATGAACCAAAGCAGATATAGTCATGCTCAAAGAACCAAGTATCTCTGTGGAACAAAAACAGAATAAAGAATATGAATTGGTGAGTGAGACTGAAACCACAGATCACCTGGATTTTTAGTCTAGAAGCAGGTAGTGGTACTTAAGAAATTGGCTCCTGTGAAGTAATAAAAACTAAAAGTAATAACAAGATTGGACACTGGAGCCAAGTTTACTATTTAAGCTCTGATGTGACTCTTCCCAAGTGTTCGCACATCCAAAAGGAGGTTTTGTTTTTTAAATCTGCTGATCACTATCTAGGGTCTTCTTTCCAGGCAGCTAAGTATAATGATGCTAGATAATACATATTTAGCATCTTAATTTGGAACAGAACCAAGGTATTCTGAAACTTGGTAATTAGATCTAAAATATTCCTAAAATAATTATTATAAGGAAAGAAGTTTTTAGAGATTTGGTTCTGAATTTTCTGCAAGGGTCCAGGAGTACAAATGGAAATGCAGAAAGAAGGAAGAAGGGTAGGGAAGAGAGAGAAAAAGTACAAGTAAAGCCTTCTTTAAATAAACCCATGAACTAAAGTTTCAAGATATGTCAGAATCATTTGGAAGAACATGTATTCCCACTATATAAAATTAAAGATATAGAATGGTCTGACATTTTAAAATGTGAATGCTTAAGCAGCTCAAGGAAATTTATCCAGTCACATCCTTGAATGGATATGAAATTACAAAACAAAAACATGAAGAAATGAAACATACATAAAAACCACTGAGAAATCTTGCAAGTAAAAATTAATATCACTGAAACAAATTCAAATGGCATAAACTGTAGACTGGGCACAACCGAAGAGGAAATTTGTGATTTAGATGACACTGTGAGAAGTTGTCTCCTACAAGAAGACCAAACATTAAAACACATGTGTGAATGAAGGAACATTGAAGAGATATGGAAGTGAAGGCAGAGTTTCAATAAGGTAGCTCCAGAAGAAGATAGAGGGATTAGTAGGAAAGCTATGCATAGATAAAAGCTGACAGTTTTCCACAGTTCAGTCTATTAATTCTTGAATTATCAGTTTGCCCTAGGTCCAGTGAGTGCAAAGGAAAGTGAATCCATATTCAGATAACATTATGATGGTATTCAAAACATCTAAAAATTAACTGAGAGAAAAGACACATTACCTATGAAGAAATAAAATTTTGGCAGTAGAATTAATCTGCAACAATCTAAAAGACACAGAGAAGTCAGGTACTGAGGGAAAATAAGTCAGTCTAAATGTTATTCCTAGCTAAACTAGCCTTCAGTGAAGGCAAAATAGAAATGTTCAGACTTACAAAGACCAAGAGAATTTATCATCCATGGAAGATGTACTTCAGCAAAGAAATAATGATCAGAAGATGATGAAAAGAGATTACATAAAGTTTGTCAAATGTACTTAATTCATAGGAAACATCACTTCTTTAGGGGATGGAAAAGAAAAAGTGTTAGTCACTCAGTCCTGTCTGACTGTTTGCAATTTGCAACCCCATGGACTGTAGCCCTCCAGGGTCCTCTATCCATGGAATTTCTCAGGCCAGAATACTGGAATGGGGAGCCATTCCCTTCTCCAGGGGATCTTCCCAACGCAGGGATCAAACCTGGCGCTCCTGTAATTGCTGGCAGATTATTTACCATCTGAGCCACTAGGGAAGCCCATGGAAAGGAAAGGTGAAGGTGAAAAAGAGTAAAGGTAAAAAAACCCATAAATTTAAATGTAGTAGGTTGGTTGCATTCATGATCTCAGTTCTTCACCCCTCTCTGAGTTCATGCACTTCTGCCATGTGATTTTGCACTTCCTCTCACTGAAGAGGCTGAGTTCCTTTTCTGGGTTCTGGATTCTGACTTTGGCTGTGTGACTTGCTTTTTATCCGTGGGTTGTTACATCCATAGATGTGACTTGTATCGAGTGCTTGTAGAACACTGGTGCAGTTCCGCTTCCACTCTGTACCTCTGCCTTTGCCATGGAAATCTGCCCAGGCTAACCAGCCCAGGAATGGGAGAGACACGAGAATGTTTTCTAGTAGTACATTTAAAAGTATGGAAACAGAGAAACTCAATAATATATTTTGGGTAACCCAGAGTACCCCACATGCTATTTCAAGAGAGAGAAAATTCATGAGCTGTTTTACATTCTTTTCAAAGTAAGTCTTAGAAATCTAGTTTGTATTTCATACTTACAGTGTATTACTTGTCACATCTCAAGTGCTCAGCAGCCCCATCTTAGTGGCTACCATGCTGGATGGCCTTGATGCAGAAAATCTAATAGGTAAATATAAAGTCCTATACCTGACAGTATAAATTTTTTCAAGTAGATGTAATATTTACAAAAATTGACCTTATGTTAATTTATAAAATCTGATCAAATTTTACAGAATCCATATTGGATGAGTCACTGTCTGACAACGGTACATGTGCTAGGAACTTGAAAAATTTATTAATAAACATCTATGGTTAAAGAGAAAATTGCAGTGGAAATTTTAAAGATTTAGAACGGAGCTAAAATAAAAGTCAGTATAAAAACTCATGAGGTGTTGAGGCAACAGTTCTTAGAAGTAAATTGATGGTCTTAAATGTCTTTATGTGAAAACAAAAAGGAGGAAAATAAATTCACGTCAGGAGCATGGATGAAGAAACCAAAACTAAACACAGACAAAATGATCTAAGGAACATTTTTAAGGGGAATAATAAAGATTGTAAATTAATAAAATAAGACAGGATCATCAAATAAGAACCACATCTGTGTTTTGAAAATAACAGAGCTATAATTTGACCACGAAAGAATATTAAGGTACAAGTAAGTACCCTAGGGACAGAGAAGCCTGGTGGGGTGCCATCAGACACAGAGGCGGACACGACTGAAGTGACTTAGCAGCAGCAGCAGCAAGTAGTTTGAGAAAGAGAAAGGAATGTGATTACAAATGTACTGTGTATTCCAAATATTTGCTAGAACTATAAAAGATCTGTATAGCCAACCTGATCATAAACTTCATACATTTGGTATTAATATCTCGAAATAGACGTAGGATGTGGTCTTTGGCTTCTTTGGGAGTCATGACTAGATTTAGGAATGAAACAGAATTATTTCATCACTTTATAGCTCACTTATGAATCTTCCTGTTGCTCAAAGGGAGTCATTGTCAGCTCCCCGAAGGCAGAGACCTTGTCTATTGCTGGTCTCTCAGTGTGTGGAATAATGCCTGATATGTAAAGGAAATTCCTTAAGTATTAGTTGGAAGTGTATCAGGAATGTTGGTTATGAATTAGGATGTAGAAATTTAGGAATCATATTATAAATGAAGTAATGAAACAAATGGGTTAAAATAGAAGGTTTTTATTATTCTCAATAACATGGGCCCACAATTCCCTTTTCAAAACAGCCCCAGTCCTGACCTATCCTGAGGTCATCTGCCTTCAAAGCCTGGCCCTGTCTTTATCTGACTCAGATTCCCCTGGAGGTGGATGTAAGATACTGTATATGAAATATCTCGTCTTAGGAGTTTCAGATAAGGGATTGTGAACCTGTGTCAAATCTGTGGTGGTTTAGTTGCTAAGTCATGTCCAACTCTTTTGTGACCCCATGGACAGCCCTCCAGGTTCCTTTGTCCGTGGGATCTCCCAGGCAAGGATGCTGGCGTGGGTCACCATTTTCTTCTCCAGGGGATCTTCCCAACCCAGGGGATCGAACCTGCGTCTCCTGCATTACAGGTTTCTTTACCAACTGAGCCACCTAAGCTGTATAATAGAACAATACATTTCATTTCTAAGTAGGCAAGGAGTAGTTGCCGGTTTATATTGGTGACTTATTAATGAATTATAGAATTGCAAGAAGTTTATGGTTATAAAATGAGAAGCAAAGCTAACTTTGTCTTATTTCCCCTTGTTAATTAAAGGAAATCTCAGGGATGTCTGTTTAGATGAAGAGAATGATGACATTGGTGACAACATTCCTGTCTTTGGTTTGGTTTCTGTTATTCTCTATTCTGTGCCCAGAGCTAAATGACTAGGATTCTACAACTTACTAGGAAAAAGTGCAGTTTTCCCCCTTCACCCCTGTAGCCCACTGTGTGATACACAGAATGATCTTGCCATCAGGAACTTCTTCATCCTCTCCACATCTCTCTCGTACCCTTGGCTGTGCGCCCATCCTACCTTAACAATGCCCCTTCTGTTTCCTAGAGCTTCTCCCCTTCCTCTCCATCACCTTCCACAAACATACCTTTACATTCCAAGTGGCTTTCCTTACTGCATAATAGTCACTCAACCATGTTCAATCAAGTTGCCTGTTAAACCTGTTTCCTTTATTAACATTTTATGGTTTCTAAGCATTTCCAAGTTCCTCAGGTAGACAGCTCCCTTACATGAGAGGCTTTTGACGTGTCATTACTGTTACTAATAATTTGTCTTTTCCTACAAGAAATAGATAGCAAGAGCTCCTTGGAATACCTTGGTGAGCATGTATGGGGTCTGTACGTTCATATTGGGACGGATGCATCGAGAAGTTTGCCACGACGGAGAAAGGAAAGGGTATGAAAATTCAGGCTGACAAAGATAAGCCATATTCCATCATTTCAGTTTGGAAACTCAGATAAAACATGAGTCTTAGGTGAAATATAGTATATTTAGGTCAAACTAGGATGTAGTATTTTTTTCTGAAGATAATTTTACAGAGCAGTCTCAGTGATATGAGGAGGACTGAATGGCTTAGGACGTAGGCAGGTGTGGGAGTGGGTGGATAAGGAGGATTAGTGAAACAATGTGAGAAATCAAGAGGAAAACTGGGAGATATTAGGCCATAGAAACTAAGGAAAGAAAATAAATATGGTAAAATGGGCAGCTGTGATCCCTGCAGCTAAATGTACACCTCCAGCCATTTTCCAGAGACTGCCGGGCCCTCTGGCAGAATGCCCTTAGGATGCATTCAGACGGGCTGAGGTCCTCCTTTGAGGTGGTACTTCTTAAACGTAGCCTCCTGCTCTGGCTGTAGAGGGCTTCCGAGGTGATGCTAGTGGTAAGAGAGGAGGGTTCCATCTCTGGGTCGGGAAGATCCCTTGGAGGAGGAAAGGGCAACCCACTCTGGTATTCTTGCCTGGAAAATCTCATGGTCAGAGAAGCCTGGGGAGCTACAGCCCATAGGGTCACAAAGAATTAGACGTGACTGAGTGTCCGAACACCCAGATTATAGACTACTTTATCCTGCCTCTCCTGGAGTGAGTCACCATCAGGCTGCTGTGCTGTGCTTAGTTACTCAGTTGTGTCTGACTCTGTGTGACCCCATGAACTGTAGCCTGCCAGGCTCCCCTGTNGGGTCGGGAAGATCCCTTGGAGGAGGAAAGGGCAACCCACTCTGGTATTCTTGCCTGGAAAATCTCATGGACAGAGAAGCCTGGGGAGCTACAGCCCATAGGGTCACAAAGAATTAGACGTGACTGAGTGTCCGAGCACCCAGACTATAGACTACTTTAGCCTGCCTCTCCTGGAGTGAGTCACCATCAGGCTGCTGTGCTGTGCTTAGTTACTCAGTTGTGTCCGACTCTGTGTGACCCCATGAACTGTAGCCTGCCAGGCTCCCCTGTCCATGGGGATTCTCCAGGTAAGAATACCGGAGTGGGTTGCCCAGCCCTCCTAGGGGATCTTCCTGACCCAAGGGTCAAACCTGCATCTCTTACATCTCCTGCACAGTCAGGCATGTTCTTTACCACCTAGGAAGCCCAGGAGCAGACAAATACTATCTGATTCCACTTACACAGAGATGGGCTTCCCAGGTGGCCACGCTAGTGGTAAAGAACCCACTTGCCAATGCAGGAGACATAACAGATGCAGGTTCCATCTCTGGGTTGGGAAGATCCTCAGGAGGAGGGCATGGCAACCCACTCCAGTATTCTTGCCTGGAGAATCCCATGGACAGAGGAATCTGGTGAGTTACAGCCCACAGGGTTGCAACGAGTCAGACACAACTGAAGCGACTTAGCACACGCACAGAGAAACTAGAAAAGTCAAATCCAGGATCAGAATGTACATTGGTAGATGGCAAGGCATCCAGTCGCATCGCTTCATGGGAAATAGACGGGGAAACAGTGGAAACAGTGTCAGACTTTATTTTTCTGGGCTCCAAAATCACTGCAGATGGTGATTGCAGCCATGAAATCAAAAGACGCTTACTCCTTGGAAGAAAAGTTATGACCGACCTAGACAGCATATTCAAAAGCAGAGACGTTACTTTGCCGACTAAGGTCTGTCTAGTCAAGGCTATGGTTTTTCCAGTGGTCATGTATGGATGTGAGAGTTGGACTGTGAAGAAAGCTGAGTGCCGAAAGCTGAGTGTGGTGTTGGAGAAGACTCTTGAGAGTCCCTTGGACTGCAAGGAGATCCAACCAGTCCATTCTGAAGGAGATCGGCCCTGGGATTTCTTTAGATGGAATGATGCTAAAGCTGAAGCTCCAGTACTTTGGCCACCTCATGTGAAGAATTGACTCATTGGAAAAGACTCTGATGTTGGGAGGGATTGGGGGCGGGAGGAGAAGGGGACGACAGAGGATGAGATGGCTGGATGGCATCACTGACTTGATGGATGTGAGTCTGAGTGGAGTTGGTGATGGACAGGGAGGCCTGGCATGCTGCGATTCATGGGGTCACTAAGAGTTGGGCACGACTGAGTGACTGAGCTGAACTGAAGGGCCAGGGGTGACGGCAGTGGGGAGGGGGAATGGGAAGTTGTTGTTTAATGAGAACGGAGTTTCAGTTTAGGAAGGTAAAAAATCAAAGAGATTGGATGGTGGTGAGAATTGCACGACAATGTGAATGTACTTAGTGCCACTGAATTGTACAGTTAAATATGATTAAAAGTGTATGTTTTATATTATGTGACTTTTACCACAGTAAAAAAATATTTTAATGAATTAGTAGTCAGTGTTGAATGAGTAAACAAATGATCCCATGAATGAATGGATAAGTTTGATTCCTTGTGATCACTTCCTGGCCTCATTTCACACTGTTGACTGTACCCAGTTTCTTAAATCACTTTTCACCCTTGCCCTCCCCGCCACCCTCTGCTGCCTCATTTGTTCTCTTTCTTTGCCTTTGTCTCATCTCCTCCCCATACTCACTTTTCTGCTACCTGCCTTTAAATGTTGGTTTCCTCCTCACTACCTTGTCTTACCTTTTTATGAAAAATACTCGCCCTGGGGGAATTCCATCCATATCCCTGATTGGGCTATTACTTATATTCTTAATGTCTCAGCCCAGACCACTCAACTTCACTTTACGCTGATGGTGTGCCGCAGCCAGCCAGCTATTACATTTTCAGGAACTTTGTGAGCCAGCTGCCAAACCCAGCCTTTATAATAAATTTACAACAAAACAAATTATAGCAAAAACAAAACAAAACAAAGGTAATAAATACTTAAGACTCATTACTTCCCAACAGTTTTTCTACATTTTAAAACTACTAATGCACTTGAGATTTTTGTGTGTCTGTTGTATGTATATGTTGAAAGGACTTGATAGTGGCGTATCACTGCACATCTCTTGCAGCTTGCATTGCGCGATGTCATCTTGGTAACTTGAAAACTGCCACAGTGGGAATATTTATGCCATGGAAATTAGGAAATGTTTCAAATCAGGGTTTAATTTATTGTTTTGTTGATTGTCTAGACTTATGAAGGTGATACAGAAAATGTTAATAATGTCGATTAAGCTTAATAGTGTCGTGTCTATAGCTGTAACATAGTTATGCCAAAAAATTGAGGAAATAGTCTTCTCATATTCAAAAGGTCTCATCCACTTCAGCCAAGAAATTGGTCCTTTCACTGATGAACAAGAGCAATCCCGACCTACAGCTTCGTCGTTTCACTTTCTCTTTTTAAAAATTTTTATTTATTTATTTATCACTGTGCTGGGACTTTGCTGCTGTTTGAAGGCTTCTCATTGAGGTGGCTTCTCTCATTGCAAAGCATAGGCTCTAGGCGCATGAACCTCAGTAATTGTGGCCCATGGGCTTAGTTGCTCCGTGGCCTGGGGAATCTTCCTGGACCAGGGATCAAACCCGTGTCCCCTGCATCAGCAGGAGGATTCTTTTTTTTTTTTTCTTAATTTTTAATTTTTTAGTTTTTTCCATCTCAGGTGTACATGAGTTCCCAAGGCAGGAGGATTCTTATCCACTGCACTACCAGTGAAGTAGTTGTTTCGCTTTCTCTTAAACATAAATATTGACCATAACTGCACTCACTCGTCACTTGCATTTATAGGTTTTCTGTGGATCCAAGCTCTTGATAAAAGTCAACAAAAACATTTTATAAGAATTGGTTGGTGATACGGAGTTTACAATAGAGTATTATATTTTATTAGTATGTATAAATTAGGCACGATACATCCTTCACATCAGGAAAATGTATAAATGCTAATGTATGCATGCGTTCCCCTCCTCCACCAAGAGCCAGTTATATATTTACCAACACAAAACTTCTTGAAACCCTCAGTGTCAATTGCCTACTCAACATCTCAAGTTTAATATCACAGGCATTGAAGACTTAGCATGTCAAGAGCAATTCATTTTTCTTGTAAAATCTCTTCTGATACTACTATGTATCTTCTCTATGGGGTAGGGAAGAAAGCTAAGCAAGAGTGGGATCTTGACTGGGAACTAATGTCACTAATGGAAGGAGGGGCTGCACCACAAGGTTACCCACCTTGAGCCAGAGGACTGGGCTTTCTCCCTGCCAGTTACTCATTGGTTAAGATCTGCCCCCCAGGGGAATGGGTCATAGCCTTCCAGACTGGGTACACACAGTTGATCTGAGGGCAATTCTCTGGGGAAGGCAGTAGTTGTGAATTTTAAACAGCCAGCTCTCGGAACAGCTGAGGGACAAAAGCATGCGTGCTCATTCGTTCATTTGTGTCTGACTCTTGAGACTCCATGGACTATAGCCTGCCAGTCTCCTCTGTCCATGGGATTTTCCAGGCAAGAATACTGGAATGGGTTGCCATTTCCTCCTCCAGGAAATCTTCCCAACCCTAGGATTGAATCCACGTCTCCTGCATTGACAAGCTGATTCTTTGAGCTGTGGTGTTGGAGAAGACTCTTGAGAGTCCCTTGGACTGTAAGGAGATCCAACCAGTCCATCCTAAAGGAAGTTAGTCCTAAATATTCATTGGAGGCCCTAATGCTGAAGCTGAAACTCCAATTCTTTGGCCACCTGATGCGAAGAGCTCATTTGAAAAGACTTTGATGCTGGAAAAGATTGAAGGTGGGAGGAGAAGGGGATGATAAAGGATGAGATGGTTGGATGGTGTCACCGACTCAATGGACATGAGTTTGAGTAAACTCTGAGAGTTGGTGGTGGACAGGGAGGCCTGGCATGTTGCAGTCCATGTGGTCACAAAGAGTCGGACGTGACTGAGTGACTGAACTAAACTGAGTCACATGGAAAGCCTGAGGAACAAAATTACCTTTCAGTAAAGAGGATCTGGGCACCCACAGCATCTACTGTTGCGTGGATACATGCAGAAGACAAGTTGGGAGAGGTAGAAGAAGAGAAGAGTTTGAGACAGGTCCTGGTGAGTGCATTTTTCTCTAAGAACAATCCAAGTTAGCTGCTGAGGGTAGGCAGGATCCTCATGGGGTGTGGAGAACTTGGCTAGTGTGGGAAGCTTTGGAGCAGCTGCTACATGTAGGCAGTGAGAGGGAGGCTGCCCTGGGCAGTGTCAGGCCTCAGTTACTGTTGGGAACCATGGTGGGTGATGACAGCACCTTGCTGTGATCTCAAACATTCTTCAACCATCTCAGTGTAGCTTCCAGGTGATGCTAGTGGTAAAGAACCCACCTGCCAATGCAGGAGATGTAAGAGATGTGGGTTAGATCCCTGGGTTGAGACGATCCCCTGGAGGAGGGCCTGGTAACCCACTCCAGTATTCTTGCCTGCAGAATCCCACGGACAGAGGACCCTGGCAGGCTACAGTCCATGGGGTCAAAAAGAGCCGGACAGGACTGAAGCGACTACACATGACCTTTATTTCCTACGGGGCTCTCTTAGTCCAATCACAATCCAAGAGCAAATCCACCCAGCTCTGTTCCTTCATACACTGGTAAATACAAAATATCAAGCTGAATTTTATCTTCCTTGAATCCCTATTTAAATATAAATAAACTTTGCCCGTCCTTTTTAAATCTTAGCCCAGGTCATGACAAGGAGAAGTGGACATAGTTCTTAAAATGTCTCCTTTTTGCATTCAGTTTTCAGAATTCTCTTCATGTCAAGCAGGTCTGGAAGGTTAAAAATAACTGCACCTCCAGAGACTTCTTCTTGGGCTGTGTTCTTCCTTGGGAATTGCAAAGCTTTTCCCACCCAAACCGGGTCATCATCTTTACCTAATTTAAAAATCTCCCAGATCCAGTGCTCTACAAAAATCAATGAGATCTTTCCCACCAGATGATCCCAGCAGCCACACGTGATAGTCTCTGGTCTGATTCTGCATGAGTTTGATTTTATATACTCTATTGTAATAATTTATTAACTTGATAAAATCTGCTGACTCCTCATGGAAAATATTCTGTTTATATTTTATATTTCCTGCAGCTTCCTTTCCGTAGCCTTTATTACGGAGTATTTACATGAGAATAGGGCCTTTGTTTTTTTAAAAGTTCATCTGCGCCTGCTGCTGATTGCCTCCCCTGAAGTCAGAGCCCTCTGTTTGTGACATACATCGTGCTTTTCATACTGAAAGCACTTGGTGAACCCTGAATAATTCATCTTCTCTTCACGTTTGTGGGGCTTCCCTGATGGCTCAGATGGTAAAGAATCTGCCTGCAATGTGGGAGATCCCTGGGTTGGGAAGATACCCTGGAGAAGGAAATAGCAGCCCACTTCAGTATTCTTGCCTGGAGAATCTCGTGGAGCCTGGTGGGTTACAGTCCATGGGATCACAAAGAGTCAGACACGTCTGAGCAACTAACACTTTGACTTTCCTGTCTGTGGGTTATCTAGGTGAGCTGAATTAGCCCCATTTTACTGGCAGGGCAATGCAGAGAGATGTAGAAGGCGGTCCCTTCAGGATGTTGGAATTCAAGTGTAGAGCCCTTGTGTCTCTTATACTAGATGAAGCCCCTCTCCTTGGTTACAGTTAGTTCTGCTGGGTTACAATCTTGTACCTAAAGTTATTCTTGCTTTTAGTCTGTGCGTTTGAGATGGAAAGGTGTATTAGTGGGAAAGGATAGATGAACATCAGGCGATAAAACTTCACAAATAGTCCCAAGTATTTCTCAAGGGAGTTTTTGCCATGTCATCTGTTGGTCAAGCTGAAGGTGTTAGTCGCTCAGTCGTGTCTGACTCTTTGTGACCCCATGGATTGTAGCCTGCCAGGCTCCTCTGTCCATGGGGTTCTTCAGGCAAGATATTGGAGTGGGTTGCCATGCTCTTCTCCAGGGGATCGTCCCGACCTAGGGATCGAACCTGAGTCTCCTGC